>LGRX02026360.1:0-27962 GCA_001247695.2 Cymbomonas tetramitiformis | reverse complement strand
GCGGCAGCGGCGGGGCTGCACACCGTCACGGAGGAGCAATTACAGCAAGCGCTCATGGGCACCCTCGCTCCCGAGACAATCCCTAAGCCGGCAGGTGAGGGAGCCCCGCGCCCGGTGATCCCCTCGCATGTGGGGGGGGAACTTGAAGGGCTGGACCTGCGGGTGTACCCGGCGCAAAGCCTGGACGCCCAGCAGGCCAAGCTGGTCTTGGGGGAAGACGGAAGGTCGTTGCAGTGGGAGGCAGCTAACAGGAAGAGCAGGTGCTCGACGCTGCCAGAATGGGAGAGGGGTTTCTGCCACGTGCTGCGGAAGGTGAAGTCGGACCGGCAGCATCGCTTAATGGTGTACTTCAAAGACTGGTTCCAGCACAAGGCGATGGAGTACGGCGTGACCCCCCTGATCAAGTTCTACGAGTACCTGATCTTACAAATGGAAGAGGACCCCTCCGTAACCTTCGAGAGGAGATGCTACTCGGAGCTCTTCGAGGATTACTCCCGGGAGCAGCAGCTGCGTCCGGTGAGAGCGAAGACGCCGTGGAGGGACGATCGAGCTCCGCGGGGGGGCAAGCAGGGCGAGCAGAAGGGGAAAGGCGGCAAGGCGCGCAACGACCCCCCCAACCCCCCCCGCGAGGGGGGTGGCAAGGGGGGCAAGGGGGGCAAAGGCAGGGGTCGCGGAGGAGTGGAGCTCCCGCAGGTCCGTAATGCCTGCTCGCTCTACAACCGGGGGGCGTGCACTTTTGACCCCTGCAGGTTCGACCACGTGTGCGGAGACTGTGGCTCCGCGGACCACGTGGCTGGGGCCGCGGGGTGCCCCGGGCACCCATGATGCGGGTGGCAGAGCCCGGCGCAAGCTGCGGCGCCGGGCAACGCCAACAGCAGCAGGAGGGCGCCGGCGGGCGCCGGGGAGGCACCGGCGCGAGGGCCGGTGTCCGGTGAGGGCCATGAGCCCGAGGAGGGCGACGAGGAGGAAGATGTGATGTCCGTGGCTAACGCGTTCGAGTTCACGCCTGCGGAGCCGGGTGAAGGTGACTACATCGAGATTGAGCGCGGTGGTGGCGACACCGGCGACATCTTGCACGGTGGGGACTGGTGGAGGCACCTCGTGCCGACCACATTTGTTCCGGTGTGGGATGTGACGGGGCGGGCTGTGAGGGGTGAGCCCGCACCAGGATGGACGGACACGATGAGCACATTCGCGGTAGCGCCAGCTCCGGTGTCCGAGGCGGACCCCGAGACGTGGAGCGTGATGGACGGGGCGAACCGTCGATTGAGGAGATCGAAGAGGTGGCCGGCGATCCGCGAGCAGCTTCTTCGGCGAGCCACGCAGGAGAGGATGGAGGCGACGGGCACGATGGAGCACGAGCGAGCGAGGTACGTGCAGGAGGTGCAGAGCGTGGGGGCGGCGGTGCCGCTACTTACGGAGCGAGCGCATCTCATGGCGGCAGCGTTAGAGGATTGGCACGACGTGGACTTCCTCGTGCGGGGAGCCGCGTGCGGGATCGGGTGGCCGTCGCGTCCGGTGGAGATGGACGAGCCTTTCCGCGTGCCCAACTACGTGGGCGACGAGCACATGGAGGCGATGGAGCACGAGATCGAGAAGGAGCTCTTGGAGGCGCGCATCTTCCCGGCGGACGACAGGCTACCGTGGGGCGTTTCTGCCTTGGGAATGGTGGAGAAGCTCCGCAACGGCAAGGTGAAGTACAGGCCTGTGTGGGATTACTCTCGACCGTGCGACGTGGGCGTCAACGCGAGGATCGAGCTGGAGAAGGACAAGTTCTCTTCGGTGAAAGACGCCTACGCTCTACTCCGACCCGGGTACTGGATGGTGAAGGTGGACTTGGACTCGGCGTACCGATCGGTGGGAGTGGCGAGCCAATTTTGGCCCGCTCAGTGCTTTGAGTTCGGGGGGGTGCGCTACATGGACGCCCGCGCCCCGTTCGGGAACCGAGCGCTGCCGGGGATCTTCATGCGGTACACGCGCGCCATCGTGGCGTGGATGCAGGCGCAGGGGATTCCGTGCGTGGGGTACTTGGATGATTTCTTCATGGTGGCCGCCACGCGCGAGGAGGCCGAGGAGATGATGATGCTGCTGGTCGAGCTCGTCTCCTTCCTGGGGTTCAAGGTGAACTCGGCCAAGTGTGAGGGTCCAGAGCAGCTGATGGAGTTCCTTGGAGTGGAATTATCCACCTCGGGGGGCGTGTGCACGGCGGCCATCAGCAAGGACCGCGTGGACTTCGTCGTGCACACGGCAAGAGAGGTGCGCCAGCAGGCGAGGCGGAAGCCGGTGCGCAGGCGACAGCTGGAGAGCCTGTGGGGGCTCCTGGCGTTCTGCAGTCAGGTGGTGTGGGGGCTGTCTTTGTACACGCGCAGGGGCTTCTCGTTGCTGGCGGCATCGGGAACGCGGGGAGCGGTGCGGGTGACACCGCCGGTGCTGGAGGATCTCGACACCATCGAGGACGTGATCCGGCGCTACAATGGGCGCAAAGTGGTGTTGTTCCGGGAGGACGTGAAGGAGGACTTCTTCGCCACGGACTCGTCGGGCACGAAGGGCATGGGCGGCCTGATGGACGAGAGGTTCTTCCTACACTCGTGGGATGATGTGAAGAAGATGATCCAGAAGCCCTGGTTCCCGTTCAGGAAAGGCGTGCCCGAGAGCGAACACATCAACTACCGGGAGCTGTTTGCAGTGTGGTGGGCAGTGGTGCTCTGGGGGCGGCACGTGCAGGGCCGCACGGTGGTGATCGGGATCGACAACCAGTGCGCCTTGCGCCAAGTGGCGAAGTGGTGGGGTCCGCCGGAGTACCTCCCGCTGCTGAAGCAGCTGTTCCTGACGTGCGTGCGCTACGACATCCGGCTTCGGCCGGTGTACATCACCACGAAGGACAACAAGTTGGCGGACCTGCTTTCGAGGATGCAGCTCAAGCAGTTCCACATGGAGCACCGTGCGTTCATGCGGGCGACGGTGTGGCGGCAGGACCGCGATGATTGGATGCTCAGCCCGGCGGAGTTCCATTCGCTCGACATGGAGTTCGGGCCGTTCACCTTGGACGCGTGTGTGGCGCCATCGCGGGCGAACGCCTTCTGCGCGGTGAGCTGGAGCCGGGAGGAGGATGCGCGGGTGCAGCGGTTCGACGGGCCCCAGGCATGGGGGAACCTGCCATTCTCCATCATGTACGACATCATCGTGAACTTCCTCCGGTGCAAGAAGAGGCAGCAGATGGGCACATCGGGCACCTTCCTGGTGCCGGTCTGGGGGCAGGACCGAGGGCGGGCCCCAGACCCGACATGGACGCTCATCTTGAGCATGCCTGAGGTGTTCAAGGTGGTGCGAGAGTGGCGGAAGGGCACACACCTGTTCACCGCGCCTGCCTTGAGGGGTGGCGGGCGCTCGGAGTGGGGGCCCACCAGGTGGAATGTGGTGGTGGTGCGAGTGGGCCCAGAGCCGGTGACACTGCCGGGTTGGGTGTGAGGGCAGACTCGGTGGTGCAGGCACTGCTGCAGGAGCAGAAGCGCTACGAGGAGGAGGCGCTAGCGCGGAGCACCAGAGGAGCATACAGCACCGGGGCGAGAGCATTTGTGACGTTTTGCATCGCCTTCGCGTGCTTGGGGTGCTTGGAGCCGCTCCTGCCAGCCTCGGACGATGTGCTGGTGTGGTTCATCACGTTCTCATCGTGGTTCCTCGCCCCTAGCACCATCAAGAACTACTTGGCAGCGGTGCGACAATTGCACCTACAGCGGGGACACGCGTGGAGGCCGGTGGCGGAGCGCTTCCGGGTGGCGGCCACCCTGCAGGGCGTGCGCAGGTACTGGGACCGGCCCTCAAAGCCGGTCATGCCGCTCACCTTGCGGAATTTGTTGGACATGTCCCGCCATGTGGTGTTCGGCTCACTGTCGGAGCTGTCGTTGTGGGCAGCGATCTTGGTGGGCTTCTTCGGGTTGTTCCGTAAGGACAATCTCACCACGGGCAAGGAGGATGCCTGTAACCCGCGGGCGGCTTTGGTGCGGGATGATGTGCTTTTCACCGAGGACGGCGAGACGGTGTGGATCCGGGTGAGGTACTCTAAGACCATCCAGTGCGGTGAGCGCTTCCACTGGGTGCCCCTCCAGAGAGTGCCGGGGTCGGCGTTGTGCCCGGTGTGGGCGCTGAGGGCGCTCATGAGCGCTACAGCAGGCAGGGCTGGTGACTCCCCCCTCTTCGTGGCGGAGAAGGTGGTGGGGAGGAAGGCGCAGGTGGTGCCCCTGACCCACGCGGGTCTGGTGGGGGGCATCAAGCGCTTGGCGAAGGCGGCGGGCCTGCGCCCGGAGGCCTACGCCGGGCACTCGCTCAGGCGGGGCGGGGCCACGGCGGCTAAGCAGCTGGAGGTGCACACGATGTACATCAAGCACCAGGGAGATTGGCGCAGCGACTGCTACGAGAGGTACTGCGAGATGCAGCCCGAGCAGAGGCTCATCCTTCCGGGCGCCATGGCAGCGGCCGCGGCAGCACTCACGTGATGTGAGCGCATGAAGGTGATGGCATCCTTCCTCGGCCCCTGCCCGGCCCCCTTGGGTGAGTGTGTTCAGTGTTGCATTGTGCCACCGGCAGTCAGGCCGCTCGAGAGAGCGAAGAGCCCTGGGTAAGGCTAGGCCGCTCAAGAGAGCGAAGAGCCCTGGGTAAGGCTAGACCGCTCATGGTAGCGAAGAGCCCTGGGTAAGGCTAGGCCGCTCAAGAGAGCGAAGAGCCCTGGGTAAGGCTAGGCCGCTCAAGAGAGCGAAGAGCCCTGGGTAAGGCTAGGCCGCTCATGGTAGCGAAGAGTCTGACGACTAGGCCGCTCATGGTAGCGAGAGAGGGACTGCCGGCACGCACATCACATCACTGAACCTGTCAGGTGAGCCACTGCACAGGGCAGGAGGCATGGTAGAGGCTGCACGAGAGGACTGCTTGCCAAGGAGGCACTCTGCTAGCCAAGGAGGCAAGGAAGGAAGCAGAGAAGCACTGTTAGCTAGGAAGAGAGCAACAGTAGCTTAGCAGCTCGTGTAGCATTGTCACCTGACAGTTTCTGGGAGACACTCACTCAGCCAAAGGTCAGAATGCAATGAGCCCTGGATAAGGCAAAAGAGCAAATGAGCCCTGGATAAGGCAAAAGAGGAAAAGATAAATGGCAGAGAAATGAAAAGAGAAATGACAAGAGAAAGGAAAGACACAGCAATTAACTAATAGCAATTTAATGAGAAGCATTGCTGAGGCCTGCCAACTTGCTTGACGTGTTTGTCACCCTGCTGTGAATTGCTTGAAATAATTCAGAATTATTGCCTTGGAAATAATTCGGGTTATTTAAATCAAGACTCACAGCAGAGTCGCGCCTGCGGAAAGGCGCGACAGATCGGGCACAACCTGTAGGCACAGTCTGCCCGATCAGGCCCGACCTATACCGAGGCGGTAGTTAGGTCGGAGGGTGTTGTGGCCCGCGAAGCCGCACACAAAGTAGGAGCGTTTCACGGGCCTGGCAATTGTTGCAATTCTGACCCTGAAAGCTCCGGCTTTCTCTCTCAAATTCTGTAAAACCCTCCCTCCGCTCCACTCTGAGTTGTTTGCTTTGTTGTGGGGTTGGGGATTGAGAGCCAGGTGACGGCTGCACGAGAGGACTGCTTGCCAAGGAGGCACTCTGCTAGCCAAGGAGGCAAGGAAGGAAGCAGAGAAGCACTGTTAGCTAGGAAGAGAGCAACAGTAGCTTAGCAGCTCGTGTAGCATTGTCACCTGACAATTTCTGGGAGACACTCACTCAGCCAAAGGTCAGAATGCAATGAGCCCTGGATAAGGCAAAGAGCAAATGAGCCCTGGATAAGGCAAAAGAGGAAAAGATAAATGGCAGAGAAATGAAAAGAGAAATGACAGAGAAAGGAAAGACACAGCAATTAACTAATAGCAATTTAATGAGAAGCATTGCTGAGGCCTGCCAACTTGCTTGACTTGTTTGTCACCCTGCTGTGAATTGCTTGAAATGATTCACACCTCAGCGCGGTTCATGGCGCGGGTGACTCTTCGCACCTCAGCGCGCTTCATGGCGCGGGTGACTCTTCACACCTCAGCGCGCTTCATGGCGCGGGTGACTCCTCACACCTCAGCGCGCTTCATGGCGCGGGTGACTCTTTACACGTCAGCGCGGTTCATGGCGCGGGTGACTCTTCACACCTCAGCGCGCTTCATGGCGCGGGTGACTCTTCACACCTCAGCGCGCTTCATGGCGCGGGTGACTCTTCGCACCTCAACGCGCTTCATGGCGCGGGTGACTCTTCACACGTCAGCGCGCTTCATGGCGCGGGTGACTCTTCACACCTCAGCGCGCTTCATGGCGCGGGTGACTCCTCACACCTCAGCGCGCTTCATGGCGCGGGTGACTCTTCACACCTCAGCGCGCTTCATGGCGCGGGTGACTCCTCACACCTCAGCGCGCTTCATGGCGCGGGTGACTCTTCACACCTCAGCGCGCTTCATGGCGCGGGTGACTCTTCGCACCTCAGTGCGCTTCATGGCGCGGGTGACTCTTCACACCTCAGCGCGCTTCATGGCGCGGGTGACTCCTCACACCTCAGCGCGCTTCATGGCGCGGGTGACTCTTTACACGTCAGCGCGCTTCATGGCGCGGGTGACTCTTCACACCTCAGCGCGCTTCATGGCGCGGGTGACTCTTCACACCTCAGCGCGCTTTATGACGCAGGTGACTTTTTGCACCTCAGCGTGCTTCATGGCGCGGGTGACTCTTCACACCTCAGCGCGCTTCATGGCGCGGGTGACTCTTCACACCTCATCGCGCTTCATGGCGCGGGTGACTCCTCACACCTCAGCGCGCTTCATGGCGTGGGTGACTCTTCACACCTCAGCGCACTTCATGGCGCGGGTGACTCTTCACACCTCACCGCGCTTCATGGCGCGGGTGACTCTTCACACCTCAGCGCGCTTCATGGCGCGGGTGACTCTTCTCACCTCAGCGCGCTTCATGGCGCGGGTGACTCTTCACACCTCAGCGCGCTTCATGGCGCGGGTGACTCTTCACACCTCAGCGCGCTTCATGGCGCGGGTGACTCTTCACACCTCAGCGCGCTTCATGGCGCGGGTGACTCCTCACACCTCAGCGCGCTTCATTCACATGCGTGCACGGAGCGGCGTGCGTTAGGAACAGAGAAGGAGCACCGTGGGTAGGGCAGAGGTGAGGTGAAAGGGGATTAGAAGAACCTTTTCGGAGTGCTTTCCAGCTTTGCCCTTCTTCCCTTTCGGGGTTTTATAGTGTGGCGTCTCAGTTGCATACAGCGGTCTGCCCCCGGCACTGGCGCGGCCTGGCGCCGCACGGGAACAGGCTCCGTCAGTGCAAAAGAAAAATGCAAAACAAGTCCCCAGGGTGGGGTAGATTCCATCTGTCAATGAGAAAAAAGTCCCCAGGGTGGGGTAGATTCCATCTGTCAATGAGCACAGCTGCAATCCCCAGAAGCAGCCCTGAAGCCACATTCGCAGCATGGCTGCGTGGCCAAGGGGGGCTCGGAAGAGCTCCGCCCGCCCCCTCCGTGCGTCTAGGGGAGGCAAGGCTGCCGCGGGCACTCACCGATGAACATCATTTCATGAGAGGGGCCGTCATCCAGCAGCCCTGCACCCGGCTCCCTTACGCCCCCGCGTCCCGGTCAGCTGGTGGACTTCAACAGATGATCCCGTGGGTGCGGGCGGGCAGACAGTGGTAAAAAAGCTTACTTACACCTGAACAATCAAACCCTTACCAAACAATCGCGCGCGCACACACACACTGAGAGACGTTAGGAGTGCCCGAGGGCCCAACCACCACATTAAGCAAATCACAACAAGGGCTTGCTCGGTGTCCAGTCACCGCCCGCACTGAACGGCATGAGGCCCGCTGACAAAAGCCAGCCCACCATCATCCCAGTGGAGTTAGAAGCATTCAGGAACTTTACAGTTGTACATCAGACAGATGGAATCTACCTGACCCGGGGGACTTTTTGTGGCTCTCTCGCACGGGCCGCACGGGGAATCTTTAATCGGAAGCATCATTCAGGTAAGGGGGAGAGAGCCAGGGGAGACTGGTGGGAGGGGAGGCGGTGAGTGCGGGAAGAAACTAAGGGAGGGAGCAAAGGAGAGCCACCACACACGAGGCACCCGGACTCAGAAACGTTACCCGGTATGACTGACACCGGAACCTCTCTGCCGCCCCTCCTTTCCTCAAAACTATTAACTAACGTGTAACGCGCATACCGCTGTTGATTAAGGAGAGCATGCGGAGCTCAAGCTCTAGGCTTATACGCCAGACTGGACATCCGTACCCGACACCTTGGATGTGGACCCGACTTTGCTCTCAGAGGAAGGGCTCAGAAACAACAGTTGCCTGGGTTGCGGGTGTGAGGAGGGGCACGCTCTGGTCCTAGTCCGGGTGTCCGTCGACTGACAATACGCTCAGCCTTGGACAAGTGCATAGGGGTAAGAGTGAGAGAGAGAAGTTGGGGCACGCAAAGCTGGCCGTGAGCTATCTCACCATCATCCCAGTGGATGTGAGAAGCATTCCTGAATAGGGCAGGGGCGT
Source organism: Cymbomonas tetramitiformis (assembly GCA_001247695.2). NCBI lineage: Eukaryota > Viridiplantae > Chlorophyta > Pyramimonadophyceae > Pyramimonadales > Pyramimonadaceae > Cymbomonas > Cymbomonas tetramitiformis. The sequence goes on along the minus strand of LGRX02026360.1, from coordinate 19,402 downwards.
AACAAAATACCGCACACTGAGAGACGTGAGGAGCGCCCGAGGACCCGACCACCGCATCAAGCAAATCGCATCAAGACCCTGCTCGGTGTCCAATCACTCATGCTATGCAACATGCACAGGACCGTGAGTCCGAGCCCAAACCCTCTACCCGTATCCGCCCGATGAGACGTGGGCCTATCCGAAAGAAGCCCGAACACTGCCACACAAGCCATACAACACATGTGACGGACACTCCAAGCAAGGCTGCCCGACTACCAACGCAGCAGCAAAGGTGCACTGGATAAGATACACTGAACGGCATGAGATCGGCCAGCAAAAGCCAGCCCACCATCATCCCAGTGGATGTGAGAAGCAAATCAAGAGCAGGGCGGGGCCGTGACAAGATACCACAAACTCATACATATTCCCAACCCACATGCAAAGCAGCACGGAAAGATGATACGATGTGACTGATCATCGCCCAACAATAATTGGTCCCAGGGTTACGGAGTAAGCGGGCCCTGCTGGCATGCCCCCCAGTGGCTCACGGTCGATGGATGGGACCCGTTGGTCCATGGTTATGCCATGAATGCAGTCACACCACAAAACATGGACACCCCATGTAAAAAAATGAAAACATGCGGGCACCTAAGTGCTCCCCACAAAAATCAAGGGAAAACACAGAGCGTGGACTTCACCACCCTCTGCCTCTCCTTGCAGCAAAGGCAGACGAATCCACCGAGCTCTCCAAGAGGCAGTGCCCGCCAGAATGGCACCACAGGGACAACCGCCTCCCAAAACCCACTTTCACCCGGCGGCCGTCCCCGTTCACAGCGATCCGCCAGTACTCATATCAAGGTCAAAGAAGACAAGTCCCCCGGCATGTGTAATAACCATGAGCACTGTACACGGAGAGGGAGCTAGCGTCAGACGAATCCAAGACACTCCCAAAAAGCGAGCCGTAGACGAATCCCCGACGCACGCAAAGAGGCAGTACCCATCAGAAGGGTACCACAAGGATAAGCATACACACACACAGTGGTGGAGATATGGCTCGCGCAGCTCGGGGGGCAGGGATGACCCAGCTTCAGGCACGAGGCGGCAGTGCGCTGGCGGTGCAGATGCAGAGGGGCTCGGGTGGCTCAGCGAGGCTTAGGGGGTCCCATTCTTCACTAGTGAGCTCTGGAGAATTCGGATGAGTGTCCCGAAGTGTGTGCTAAATCCTTTGATCCCCGGCGTGGGTGCATAGTGCAGTCTCCTGTGGCTTCGGGGTACCAAAGGAGTCGCAAGGACAAGCATACACACACATCCGGCTTGAGAGGCACAGCATCAGTGCGCCAGCAGGGCAGTTGCGGAGGCGCTCAGGCAGCCCGAGTGAGGCCTAGGGGAACGGGACCCCAGTTCTCCACTACTAAGGAGAATCCGGATAAGTGTCCCGGAATGTGTGCTGACTCCTTTGATCCCGGCGCCAGTACATAGTGCAGCCAATCTTCCGTGGCTAAATGGTGCCAAAAGAATCGGTCCAAGGTTGAGCCACCCACATTGCCACGATCCTTGTGACCCTATGAACCTCTCAAAGCACTCCGCGAGTCATTCATCGTTTGCTGTGACACTCGGCTTGCGCACCACCGAGCAGCAGGCGAATCGAGAGCTCTGCGGCCCTCCCCGGGGCCCTCCCTGGGCCCCTCCCTGCAAGGCGGGCAGCTTCTCCGCCAAAATGAAAGTAGTCATCATAGAATCGGCCCTGGATGCACACCCGAGATGCTCCCCAGAGCAGCGCGCAAGCGGCACGGACTGCGGCGCCCAATCCACGGCTGCGCTGGGATCAACTTCTGGAAGCACAATCCACGGCTGCGCTGGGATCAACTTCTGGAAGCACAATCCACGGCTGCGCTGGGATCAACTTCTGGAAGCACAATGCGGCGGGGGGAGAGGCAGCGGGGGAAGGAAGCAAGCGGCCGATGTGAGCACCTGCCGCGCGCAACGCACGTCTGGACTTTTTCTTAAGACGGCGCTGCTCGCGCCCTGAGAGCCTCCCGGATGCACGCCGCCCCCGCACCGTCCCCCATATCAACATCACTGGACCGCGGGCCTGCGAGCACTTTGTTGAAGCGAGAAGCAGAGCTACGAGGGCCGCTGGAGGACGGCGACGATGACCCTTTGAGCCCCCCTCCTGCTCTGCTCGAAGTCACATCTGCTAGACTCGCAAAGTTCAAAGGCCCATTGCTGCTCCCCCGCGCTGTGAGCTGAAGACGGCTCACTCGCCGCCCAGTCCCGCCTATTGCCATAACCCCACTGGCTGGTGTCCAAGCACAGCGGGGGTCTTTGTGGGGGGCATCTGGATGGTCTTTGTGGGGGGCACCTGGAGGTCTTTGGGGGGGCACCTGGATGTCTTTGTGGGGGGCACCTGGATGGTCTTTGTGGGGGGCACCTGGATGATCTTTGTGGGGGCACCTGGATGGTCTTTGTGGGGGGCACCTGGATGATCTTTGTGGGGGGGCACCTGGATGGTCTTTGTGGGGGGGCACCTGGATGGGCGAACCCCTGAGACGCCAGCTGCAGGAACGAAGGCGACTGGAGCTGCCGGCCCTGCTCAACTTCCTGGCCTGCCGCAATTCCCCCCCGCCACCCCAACCCCATCCAAACCTCCCCAACGAGCCGTTCTCAATACACCGGTGCCAGCAAATAGCCACAGGACTGAAAGTGCTTGTCCCCTGACATTGATCGTACCATAGAAAAATAGGATATCAGACGCCCTTCCCATAATTCATATTACAGATTATATGTGTGTTCCATATTTAAGACAAGTTGTTTTTCAAACACGTCGTCCGATCAAACTGATTCGATCATATTACTATAGTTTTCGATCTATCAGTTTTTATGCAACGGATATTCGACGAATGCCGCCACGTCCCTCCAATTCCAGTTGGAGAATCCATACGGCGTATATTTGTAGTAGAAGGGTCATGGGCGCATACCGTGAAACTGTGCATCCCATTCCCCTGTGACAACGATCAAAACCGCACACATACACACACACACACATAGTGCAGTCTCCTGTGGCTTCGGGGTGCCAAAGGATTCGCAAGGATAAGCACACACACACACACACACACACCGGGCCCTCCCCCCGGGGCCTAACCCTCGCCGGATTGGCGGGGGGACAAAGAATGGTAGGGGGAGCGTTTGCCGGCCGAGGGGTATGACCCCCCCACACGGCTAGGGTTGCGTGTGGTGTCGGTTGGTAGCGCTCGGGGTTCCCTGCTGAGGCCTTCGAGTGCAGGGTGTTGGCTGTTGCCTTCGCCGATCGGAGCCTTGGTTGTGTGTTCTCCTTCTTGTGTTGATTGTGTTGGTTGTGTTAGCGGTGGTGTCGGTTGGGTGTGGTCTGGACCCGGGCCCGTAAGGACGAATCCGCACTTCTGGTGTGGTGGCCGTCGCTTGCCGTTGCTCTCTACGGTCCAGATCCGGTCTTGGGTTTCACGCACACACGTGTGGTTCGAGTTGTGTACATATTTTGCGCCTGTGCAGGCATGGTTTCATATATTTGTTTGGGGAGCCAACAGCAGATGGATTTTGCATCAACAGCAACGGTCGAGGGTACCGGAGACCTTCGGGGCGCGGTTACTTTTGTACAGACAGCCCTCCGCGCGGTTGGCATAGAGCGCCCATCCAGGACAACCCAGCTGACAGTCCATTGGATACATTTGTATCTGACGGATGCCTCTGCTGGCGTCAGCACCTGCCCGCCCAATCCCCCGGGGTGAGAGGCAGGACTCCTAAGGCCACGGCCGGTTGCAAATCCATGGCGATGAGTTTCCGGATGCTGTTTTTTGGCTCGATTTTGGTTTTGGTTTTTCGGCTTGGTGGCAGGTGGTGAGCGTCACTGGGCGTAGTGTTCGAATGAATGAATTATGACTATGAGTTCTGATTATGAAGGTAATCGGGCGAATGAGGGGTTTGTTTATAGTGTAAATATGGAAGGGGCGGTTGGGCAGGCGGCGGACCTGGCGGTCACGGATAGTGTAAATAATGAAAGGCGTGTTGATGGTGGGAGATCGGCTGGGCAAAGTGTAGGCCCAGCGATGGCGGCGTTGCCAGTGGGCACCCTGGTGGAGGTGTATTGGCCAGGTGAGCGCAGCTGGTATGGTGGACGGTTAGGGGGGGGGGCATCTGTGGAGGGGGCGACGGTGATTGAGTACCTTGATGGGAACCCGGAGAGAGAGGAGGTGTTCCTGGAGGACAGGCCGAGAGACCCGGGTGATCATGACGGTTTCCTGTCCAGGCGGGGTGGTGGGCGGCGCGTCGGGGTGAAGACGGTTGGTGGCTGGAGCAGGGAGGCGGAGAAGGGCTTGCTTATGGGTTGGCGGCGGTTGCCTCGGGGGGATGTGGGCGCGGGTGCGGGTGGCGAAACTGAGGGGGTCAGCGGGGAGGACGGGGCCGGAGTGGATGGTCTGGCGGGTGGGATGGCAGTGAGCAGCGGAGAGGGCGTGGAGGGCCCTCATCTGTCACTTCGATTGGAACTGTCGGGGCGTTCGGCTGGGGTTAGCGTTGATCTTGGGAGTGGTGCTGTAGCGGTGGGACAGTCGGGTGGTGAGGAGGCCGTGGGGGTGGCGGGTGAGGGTGTCCACGGGGTAAGGTTAGGGACGAGGACGGTGGGGGCAGAGCGCGGGGCTGATGTGGCGGGTGAGGGAGGGGCTGTGGAGCCACTGAGACCATTGGGGGGTGCCTCGGGAGGGACTAGTGGGTCGGCGCAGCTCGAGGGAAGTGGCGGGCGGAAGGGGGCAGGACAGCGGGTGGGGAATGTGGTCTGCTCGGTGCCGGGGTGCTCAGTGGGGGCCCTAGGAAGCAGACGAGCCCTGACGGAGCATTTTCGGCGGAGCCATCCTGACGCATCGGGGCTTCTGCTGTCTGCGGCGAGGCTCACGCGGTGCCCTGAGCAGAGCTGTGGACATATCCTCTCGGAGACTGGATTGCGGCAGCATCAAGGTCGGGGTGGGGGCTGTCTGGCTAGTTATGCTCAGCGTTGTGCGCCGGCTCAGGGGGGAGGCGGCAGTGGGGGCCGGGGCAATCCACGGGCGGCGGGGCGGGCGCAGGGGCAGCACGGAGGCGAGAGCTTGGTGGGGGACCCGGATGGGCTTGGAGAGGCGGGGTGGACATGGCTGCGAGGACTGAGTGTCGACGAGTGTGCTGTGAGCGACTTCCCTTCCCTGATGGTGCCGAAGAAGTTGTGGGGACTGTTCACCGAGTGTGTGATGGTCGCGCTTCGGAGGATGCGGGTGGACACAGAGGACGTCGAGGCCTACAAGCTGTTCTTTTTACTCCCGCGCCTGGTTCTTCAGCCGGTCCAGCAGGGGGTGAAGCAGGGTGTGGCCCAGGTCATTAAGGAGCGTTGCGCCCGCTTCCTACGCGGCGAGTGGGAGGGGCTGCATGCGGAGGTGCCGGGGGATCGACGAGCTGTGGCCGAGGCGGATGAGGAACGGGTGCTGCGAGATGCTGTGCGATTGGTGAAGGCGGGACAGCTGGGAAAGGCAGCGAAGAGGCTGGAGTTGGCCAAGCTGGCACCAGCGACGGAGGAGACGTTGCTGAAGCTGGAGCGGTTGCACCCGGCTGGGACAGGCAGGAGGCAAGATGTGGGAGAGGATCGCCGGCGGGAGCTTCGGGGGCAGGCGCTTAAGCTGGATGAGAAGACGTTCGATGATGTAATGCGTAATCTGCCGTGGGCCTCGGGACCGGGCAGCTCTCAGTGGCGCTGGGAGCATATGTGGGCGGTCCATGTCTCTGGTGGGCGAGATGCACTGTTGGAGGTGTGCAACCATCTGGCGGCAGGTCGGGCCCCGGCGGGGGTTCGGGAGTGGTTGGCAGGCGCTAGGTTAGTGGCGTTGCTGAAGGACGACCTTGGCGTCAACGTCCGGCCCATTGCGTGTGGCGAAGTTCTCCGGAAGCTAGTGGCAAAGGTCATATGCAGGCAGCGTGCGAAGGCCCTCAGGGCTCGATTTTGTGGGCGTCGACAGGATGATGAGTATGGTGGACTGCGGGCGGCCCAAATTGGGGTTGCGGTGAAGGGAGGGGCGGACCTGGGGGTCCACACTGTTCAGGCGGCCCTGGACCGGCACCCGGCATGGGTCTGTGTCAAGGCAGATGCCAGGAATGCCTTCAATGCGGTGCACCGTGAGGCAATGTTTGAGGCTATCGAGCGGGACTTCCCGGAGCTATGGGCATGGACGGACCTTTGTTATGGGGTGGATGCGAACCTGGGGTTTCGGCTGGGGGGCGTTGATGGCTCGGTGATGCGATTTGTCAAGTCGAAGGAGGGCACGCAGCAGGGGGACCCCCTGGGGCCACTTTACTTGGCTGCCCCGTTGCAGGTGGTGCTGGAGCGGGTTCAGGAGGGACACCCTAGCGTGGTCATCTTTGCCTACTTGGATGACGCTTTCTTCCTGGGCCCTCCGGTTGAAGCGGTGCTCGCGTATGAGACTTATATGGAGGAGGCAGTGGCGATTGGCCTGGATATTCAGCCGGTGAAGTCAGCGGCTTTCTCGCCTGAGGGGGACGCCAGTTGCTTCGAGGCCGGGATGCCGGGTGCACGGGGGGAGCTGGACTTCATCGATGTCTTGGGGGTGCCGGTGGGGAAGGCAGAGGCGGTCAGTGTGGAGATGTTGAAGAAGGTGGAGGAGTTATGTGGCATCCTGCCCCTCTTGAACAAGCTTGGGCATGCGCAGGCCCAGGGGCTCCTGCTTCGATTCTGTGCCCACCCGAGGCTGGGGTTCTGGCTGCGAGGTGTGCCGCCGGAGATGATGCGGGAGGCGGCTGAGGAGCATGACAGGAGGATGCAGGGGGCGTTGCGGGACTTGCTGCCTGGCGGTGGATTGGCGTGGCATTCCTGTGAGTTTGCCACCCTCCCGCATGGGATGGGCCTGACTAAGGCGGCGAGGGTGAGCAGTGCGGCCTGGCTTGGTGGGTTTGCGCAAGTCTGGGAGGATATGCGGGAGCTCTTTCCAACAGTGACGGCGGGGACCGAGGACCTCAGGGCTGAGAGCGACTTGCCGTATGTTAATTCTTTGCAAGCGGCCATGCAGAAGGTGTCGGAGGCGATGGAGGTGATTGGGGAGGCGAGGGGAGCAAATGAGCATTTGCCACCACAAGTGCCAAAGGCGGACGACGTCAAGAAGTTGAGTGATTACAGCAGGTCTCAAAAACGTGCCCAACGGGTCTATGCTGCTGTCCTCCACTCTGCGGATTGGCTTTGGCTGGCTGGGCACGTGGGGGCGTCTCGGCTCCCCTGGCTTTTCTCGGTGACCTTCAACAATATTGGGCCTGCTTTCTTGAGGGGTGTTCCATGCTGCCCAGCCCTGGAGCTCAGTTCGGCGGAATACCGGGTGGCCCTGCGGCACATTCTTCATGCGGAGCAGCCCCTCCTTGGCCAAGTGGAGGAGTGCCCCGATTGTGGAGGAGAGCGGGATCCCACCGGGACACACTTACTGGCATGCCGGGGGGGAGTGGGGGTTGGGGGAGGAAATTGGTACTCTTTCATCCACCACAAACTGCAGAGGGTGCTGTTCGAGGTGGCCAAGTCTGCCTATCCCTTGGCGTCTGCATTGCACGATGACTTTGCGGGCTACCTGACCTACTCACGGAATCATTGCCCGGATGTGACAGTGCTGGATGCGGAGGGACCGGGCCAGCATGTGCTGCTTGATGTGGCCACGGCGCGGCCGATGTCAGACGCGCACCTGGGAGCAGCCATGATGGCCCCCGGGGCGGCGGCGAAGAAGGTAGAGGAGAGCAAGGTGGCGACGTACGGGGATGTCCGCCCACATCACTTCATCCCCTTTGGGGTGGAGGTGTACGGTGGGCTGGGGCCTGCGGCGTATGGATTCCTTCGGAAGACGCAGCGGCGCTTCAGGGAGCGGCGGTACATGGAGGCGAACGCGGAAGGGGGAGAGCAGGTGGATGGCAATGACGAGGACGAGGACGAGGACGAGGACGAGGAAGCGGCACGTGGCGGGGCGGTGGGCTGGAAGGAGAAGTGGGTCCGGCTGCTTTCTTTCGCGCTTGCACGGGGGGTTGCAGGGCTGATCATCAGGCGGGCTGTAGGGCGATGTCCGGCCGGAAGTGGGTGGCGTTGGGCTGGCGGAGGGCGTGTGGGAGGAGGCATGGGCCCGGACCTGGATCGGGGGGAGGCAGACCGACGGGAAGGGGCGGAGAGGTTGGCACTGATGAACAGAGCGTGGGAGGACGCGTTCGAGGAGACAGACTATGCCACGCAGGATGGGTCTGGCGGTGGGATGCAGGAATCTGAGGGAACGCAGCGTGAGCGGTCTGGGCAGGCTCCCGATGAGGTAGGCGAGGCAGGCGTGATGGCATCGAGGCTTTTGGAGAGCATGGAGGACGTGTGGCGGGAGGTGGAGCATCTGGGCACTGTGGAGGGTCAAGGAGGGGGCACCGCCGAGGCGCGATCTGGAGGGGCACAAGCAGGCATAGGCGGGCTCAGCCAGGCGGCGTCAAGTGTCGAGGATATCTTGAATGAGTGGGATGACCTTTTGTTGCCGGGCCTGGGGAGTTGGGTCTGGACTCAGGAGCAGAGTGGGGCCTCGCCGGAGCAAGCAATGGCCTTGGCTGAGGGAGGGGTGGCCACCTTGATGGGGGCGAGCAGGCGGGTGGCCGGCCTTCTTGGAGGGGTTGATGGCATGGGGGGAACTGATGAGGATGACGGGGGAGATGTGGGGAGGTCTGCGGGTGGAGATGACACACGCCGGGCCCCTCAGAGCCCGGGGGCCCATCCTGGCAGCGATGACCACTTACAACAGGTTGCACGGCAGCATACGGCATCTCATCAGCTTCCGCGCCCATCGGGCGAGGTTGCTGGCCGTGCCGGAACTAACAGTGAGCAGCTGTCGGGAAGGCGACGACCGGGTGGTGAACTATCGGCCACCGGGAAGGCTTGGGACACACAGGCAACTGTGGGGATGGGACCCCAAGTAGGAACAGTGCGGCGTGGCAGTTACAGCGCAAGTGTGGAGCGCATTGCTCAAGTTCGCGGCCACCTCGCAAGGCAAGCAGCGCAAGGGCTCCAGTCACGGGGAGTTGGTGCGGGGGGTAGAGGGCTACAGGCGCAAGTCGGTGGCGGATGCGCAAGTTTGGATGAGGGCAACCCAGTTTATCATTCTCAGCCCCTTGGGACAGCGCTTGGGCATTCTGGCCGTGGCAAGGGTGGGCAAGCTCTCTTGAGACCAGGCTGTAGGCGGCAGCGGGGTGATGTGGGGTGTGGGCTTGGTGGTGGAGGGGTGGCTCGATTGGCGGGGGTGAGCCGGCTCCAGAGACACAGCAGCAGTGCGCCGGCAGGACAGCCGCAGAGGGGCTCAGGTGGCCCAGTGAGGCTCAGGGAGCAGAGGGGTGGTCTTGCGCGTGGGCTTGGTGGTGGAGATATGGCTCGCGCAGATCGGGGGGCAGGGATGAACCGGCTTCAGGCACAAGGCGGCAGTGCGCTGGTGGTGCAGATGCAGAGGGGCTCGGGTGGCTCAGCGAGGCTTAGGGGGTCCCATTCTTCACTAGTGAGCTCCGGAGAATCCGGATGAGTGTCCCGAAGTGTGTGCTGAATCCTTTGATCCCCGGCGTGGGTACATAGTCTCCTGTGGCTATGGGGCGCCAAAGGAGTCGCAAGGATAAGCATACACTCACTCACTTGCTCTCACACACACACTCGCGCACCCACCCACAAGGATCAACGCATGAACAATGCCTTATACGGTGGTTGTCGTTGCAAGCACGGACGGAGTACACTCAAGTACAAGGGTGCGACGCGCACAAGGCACACATCCTATCCCCAGTCGCCGCATGCGTTACTGAGCGTTCGTACCAATAATTCTGTGTTGCGGCTCAAGATATGGCGGGTTGTTCACCAACGTTGTTCCTGCATACACCCACAGCGCATTAAAAAACCGCGCATCGCTGCCCACATACCACCAGAATAACGAGATAAAGTGGCATGCGGTTTGACATGCAAGTGGAATGCATCGACGTATCTTATGCATTGACAGGTGGTCCGCGTGGCGAGCATGACATGCGATGGCTGATGAGGGAGTATGGCATCGTGTTAGCCGCAGCCCTCGCGTGTACGCAAGGCACAATATCGACGTGTATTGGCTGCGTCCAATATGTCCAACAAGGTACAATATCGGCGTGACCCATCCAGAACCCAAGGTTATTGTGGTATACATACCACCTTAAACTGATCTAAACTGACACTGCTCGTGGATTCCAACTTTTGAACCGAGTAGGACCGAACTTGTCGGGTTGATATATCACCCCGATCCGTTAGCAACCGATATTGGTATGATATCCTCTCGAATTAATCCGTTCGGGCCCAGAACTGAAAAGCATCTTATACTCATTAAACCGAGGCAATCCGATGTCAATGCCATCAAATATTCGTCTGCTTTCAGCGAGTTCGCTTTGCAACCGCGATTGTGACACTCGTGCAAGGGATCTGCGTGCGCATTCATCAATGTCCACATCAAGAACGCCGAGTGAAGAACGCGTTCGCCAATCGGAGAAAGGCGCAATTGTACGCACTACCTGGCAAACTGCCACAATACGCCGGATTGTTCAAAATTGTAATGCCCTGCGCCCTCACCTTCCAAAAGCTCTCATCCGTGTCGCTGCTCATACCGGACTATCCAGGAAGAGCAAAACACTATCACACGCAAATTGCGTCTAATATCTGATTTCTGATTTCTGATTCAGAGGCAATTTGCGTGTGATCATGTTTTGCTCTTCCTGGATAGTCCGGTATGAGCAGCGACACGGATGAGAGCTTTTGGAAGCTGAGGGCGCAGGGCATTACAATTTTGAACAATCCGACGTATTGTGGCAGTTTGCCAGGTAGTGCGTACAATTGCGCCTTTCTCCGATTGGCGAACGCGTTCTTCACTCGGCGTTCTTGATGTGGACATTGATGAATGCGCACGCAGATCCCTTGCACGAGTGTCACAATCGCGGTTGCAAAGTGAACTCGATGAAAGCAGACGAATATGTGATGGCATCGACATCGGATTGCCTCTGTTTAATGAGTATAAGATGCTTTTCAGTTCTGGGCCCGAACGGATTAATTCGAGAGGATATCATACCAATATCGGTTGCTAACGGATCGGGGTGATATATCAACCCGACAAGTTCGGTTCTACTCGGTTCAAAAGTTGGAATCCACGAGCAGTGTCAGTTTAGATCAGTTTAAGGTGGTATGTATACCACAATAACCTTGGGTTCTGGATGGGTCACGCCGATATTGTGCCTTGTTGGACATATTGGACGCAGCCAATACACGTCGATATTGTGCCTTGCGTACACGCGAGGGCTGCGGCTACCACGATGCCATACTCCCTCATCAGCCATCGCATGTCATGCTCGCCACGCGGACCACCTGTCAATGCATAAGATACGTCGATGCATTCCACTTGCATGTCAAACCGCATGCCACTTTATCTCGTTATTCTGGTGGTATGTGGGCAGCGATGCACGGTTTTTTAATGCGCTGTGGGTGTATGCAGGAACAACGTCGGTGAACAACCCGCCATATCTTGAGCCGCAGCACAGAATTATTGGTACGAACGCTCAGTAACGCATGTGGCGACTGGGGATAGGATGCGTGCCTTGTGCGCGTCGCACCCTTGTACTTGAGTGTACTCCGTCCGTGCTTGCAACGACAACCACCGTATAAGGCATTGTTCATGCGTTGATCCTTGTGGGTGGGTGCGCGAGTGTGTGTGTGTGAGAGCAAGTGAGCAAGTGAGTGAGTGAGTAAGAGTGTGTGTGTATGCTTATCCTTGCGAATCCTTTGGCACCCCGAAGCCACAGGAGACTGCACTATGTACCCACGCCGGGGATCAAAGGATTCAGCACACACTTCGGGACACTCATCCGGATTCTCCAGAGCTCACTAGTGAAGAATGGGACCCCCTAAGCCTCGCTTAGCCACCCGAGCCCCTCTGCATCTGCACCGCCAGCGCACTGCCGCCTTGTGCCTGAAGCCGGTTCATCCCTGCCCCCCGACCTGCGCGAGCCATATCTCCACCACCAAGCCCACGCGCAAGACCACGCCTCTAGACCTTGAGCCTCACTGGACCACCTGAGCCCTTCTGCGGCTGTCCTGCCGGCGCACTGCTGCTGCTGCTGTGTGTGTGTATGTGTGCGGTTTTTATCGTTGTCACAGGGGAATGGGATGCACAGTTTCACGGTACGCGCCCATGACCCTTCTACTACAAATATACGCCGTATGGATTCTCCAACTGGAATTGGAGGGCCAGGCCAATTTGAGGGCCCAATTGGAGGGCCGCAGGACTGAAAGTGCTTGTGCCCTGACATTGATCGTACCATAGAAAAATAGGCTATGAGACGCCCTCGAGTGGTCGACGCCTCTTTGGAATACTTGGACGGCTCCCTAACAGGTAGACGCGCACGCGGCATTGCGCAGGCTCGGCAGCTCAGCGAGGGGCGCCGGAGACGTGCGGACAGCGCCAGAGACGTGCGGACAGCGCCAGAGACGTGCGGACAACGCCAGAGACGCGCGGACAGCGCCGGACCCTGCTGAGACCCGGGCCCTAGAGCTCTCCACTGAGGAGGGGTCGCTGAGGGGGGGGCGCTGAAGAGGGTCGCGGCGCACTGCGGCGAGCATCGTTCTGACGGATGAAGGCGTCGAGGGTCGCGAAATCCGGCACGGCCTCCTTGCCTGATGCGGACAAACACACCTCACCCTCGCTCCGATCTCAGCCCTGTGAAGACGCAGAGACGCCCGGCACACGCGCTTTGTCCGAGTCGATGCCACAAGGCCGCTTTGCCCCCTTCCTCCTTGACCCTCTCTCTCACACAGGCTACCAAGCCGCCGCACACTTCCCTCCATCAGCCGGGGGGAGGGGGACTTTGTGTCAGGACGCACCTGTGCGGTGCAGCAACACGAAGCGGCGACGGCCGGATCCTTGCACCGTGCTGCGCAGGCTGAACAACCGCCCGAGCCGCCGCACCTGCGACCCATTTCCCCCCTCGCGCACTCGACTCTCACCGTGTTACAGTAACAATATGACTGCGTGACGCAAGTGTGATATGGTAAATACCAATCTCACCATCGCTGGTATATCAGCGAGTCCCATCATCGCTGGTACCTCATTCAGTTCCGATATGACAATTCTGATCAACATGATCAGTTGCTGACATAAACATACATATCTGTGGCAACTGCTGCTCAACATAAGTAGGGCACAGTGAGGGCATTGTGGGGGGGAGGGGGCACAAAGGGGCGTGGCGGCAAAGGGAGAGAAGAGGCGCAAGTGTGAAGGGGGTGCACATAAGGCACGAGGTGGGATAGCGGCAGCGCGAGCCTCCAGCGCCTCATGGCCCAAATTCGCGGCATTCAAAAGTTGAAAAGGGGGCTCACTTTCTGACAGACCAGGAGGTTGCGTGTGCATGTCACACGTAAAGTAAAGCCAATCATGGGATGGAGGACGCCTACTTCAAACAAGTCCCGTCACGGCTGGAAGCGCGCTCCGCACACAGGTGGGGGGCTTCGTCACGGTTACCGCCAGAAGATCGCAGTCTTTCATGGGAGGCAGGGCCCAGATGTCGCCGTCGCGCCCGAGGAACTCCTCCAATGTGGATGCCACTTTCCGTAGATCCATTGCCAACAAAACCTTGGCTCCCGTTGCCTGCCTTGTGTTGTCTGCCGTCGCTCCATGCTTCTGCTTCTTCGCTGCTTTCAGCTCCGCCCGCATCTCCCGCTTTGCCTGCTTCTCCCCCTCCAGCCCCCCTATACGCCTCACGTCCTCTTCAGCCCGCTCCCCAGTCCAAGTGCACTCAACTGCCCCTCCCGTGTTAAGCCGTCTCCGGTGCCCTCCGCAGGCCAGGTGCTCTCCCCGTGTCGAGACCCCTCTCCGGCCGCAATCACGAGATGATCCTCCCTTCAGTGCACTTACATGTCAAAACATTTCCGGGTGCACAATGGAAATCGGTCGCACTCGCGGCCTTTCGTGTGCACCTACTCGCGTGCTTGCAGATGTCTGTTTATCTCAGCCGTGACAAGATCTCGTATTGGGCACGCCATGCAAAGCATTACGGTGGTACCTGTCGAATACGCGAGCCGCCACGCGCAGGCTCTCCATGCGTTGGAGCGCGTGACTGGCTCGAGTGAGAGCCGCCACACGCAGGCTCTCCATGCGCTGGAGCGCGTGACTGGCTCGAGTGAGAGCCGCCACACGCAGGCTCTCCATGCGCTGGAGCGCGTGACTGGCTCAAGTGAGAGCCGCCACACGCAGGCTCTCCATGCGCTGGAGCGCGTGACTGGTTCAAGTGAGAGCCGCCACGCGCAGGCTCTTCATGCGCTGGAGCGCGTGACTGGCTCGAGTGGGAGCCGCCACACGCAGGCTGTCCATGCGCTGGAGCGCGTGACTGGCTCGAGTGAGAGCCGCCACACGCAGGCTCTCCATACGCTGGAGCGCGTGACTGGTTCAAGTGAGAGCCGCCACGCGCAGGCTCTTCATGCGCTGGAGCGCGTGACTGGCTCGAGTGGGAGCCGCCACACGCAGGCTCTCCATGCGCTAGAGCGCGTGACTGGCTCGAGTGAGAGCCGCCACACGCAGGCTCTCCATGCGCTGGTGCGCGTGACTGGCTCGAGTGAGAGCCGCCACACGCAGGCTCTTCATGCGCTGGAGCGCGTGACTGGCTCGAGTGAGAGCCGCCACACGCAGGCGCACGATGCGCTGGAGCGCGTGACTGGCTCAAGTGAGAGCCGCCACACGCAGGCTCTCCATGCGCTGGAGCGCGTGACTGGCTCGAGTGAGAGCCGCCACACGCAGGCGCACGATGCGCTGGAGCGCGTGACTGGCTCAAGTGAGAGCCGCCACACGCAGGCTCTCCATGCGCTGGAGCGCGTGACTGGCTCGAGTGAGAGCCGCCACACGCAGGCTGTCCATGCGCTGGAGCGCGTGACTGGCTCGAGTGAGAGCCGCCACGCGCAGGCTCTCCATGCGCTGGAGCGCGTGACTGGCTCGAGTGAGAGCCGCCACGCGCAGGCTCTCGATGCGCTGGAGCGCGTGACTGGCTCATGTGAGAGCCGCCACGTGCAGGCTCTCCATGCGCTGGAGCGCGTGACTGGCTCGAGTGAGAGCCGCCACACGCAGGCTCTCCATGCGCTGGAGCGCGTGACTGGCTCAAGTGAGAGCCGCCACGCGCAGGCTCTCCATGCGCTGGAGCGCGTGACTGGTTCAAGTGAGAGCCGCCACGCGCAGGCTCTTCATGCGCTGGAGCGCGTGACTGGCACCAGTGGGAGCACGCCACACCCGCCAGGCTGTCCATGCGCTGGGCGTGAGCTGGCTCGAGTGAGAGCCGCCACACGCAGGCTCTCCATGCGCTGGAGCGCGTGACTGGTTCAAGTGAGAGCCGCCACGCGCAGGCTCTTCATGCGCTGGAGCGCGTGACTGGCTCGAGTGAGAGCCGCCACGCGCAAGCTCTCCATGCGCTGGAGCGCGTGACTGGCTCGAGTGAGAGCCGCCACACGCAGGCTCTCCATGCGCTGGAGCGCGTGACTGGCTCAAGTGAGAGCCGCCACACGCAGGCTCTCCATGCGCTGGAGCGCGTGACTGGTTCAAGTGAGAGCCGCCACGCGCAGGCTCTTCATGCGCTGGAGCGCGTGACTGGCTCGAGTGGGAGCCGCCACACGCAGGCTGTCCATGCGCTGGAGCGCGTGACTGGCTCGAGTGAGAGCCGCCACACGCAGGCTCTCCATGCGCTGGAGCGCGTGACTGGTTCAAGTGGGAGCCGCCACGCGCAGGCTCTTCATGCGCTGGAGCGCGTGACTGGCTCGAGTGGGAGCCGCCACACGCAGGCTCTCCATGCGCTAGAGCGCGTGACTGGCTCGAGTGGGAGCCGCCACACGCAGGCTCTCCATGCGCTGGAGCGCGTGACTGGCTCGAGTGAGAGCCGCCACACGCAGGCTCTCCATGCGCTGGTGCGCGTGACTGGCTCGAGTGAGAGCCGCCACACGCAGGCTATTCATGCGCTGGAGCGCGTGACTGGCTCGAGTGAGAGCCGCCACACGCAGGCGCACGATGCGCTGGAGCGCGTGACTGGCTCAAGTGAGAGCCGCCACGCGCAGGCTCTTCATGCGCTGGAGCGCGTGACTGGCTCGAGTGGGAGCCGCCACACGCAGGCTCTCCATGCGCTAGAGCGCGTGACTGGCTCGAGTGGGAGCCGCCACACGCAGGCTCTCCATGCGCTGGAGCGCGTGACTGGCTCGAGTGAGAGCCGCCACACGCAGGCTCTCCATGCGCTGGTGCGCGTGACTGGCTCGAGTGAGAGCCGCCACGCGCAGGCTCTCGATGCGCTGGAGCGCGTGACTGGCTCGAGTGAGAGCCGCCACACGCAGGCTCTTCATGCGCTGGAGCGCGTGACTGGCTCGAGTGAGAGCCGCCACACGCAGGCGCACGATGCGCTGGAGCGCGTGACTGGCTCGAGTGAGAGCCGCCACACGCAGGCTCTCCATGCGCTGGAGCGCGTGACTGGCTCGAGTGAGAGCCGCCACACGCAGGCTGTCCATGCGCTGGAGCGCGTGACTGGCTCGAGTGAGAGCCGCCACGCGCAGGCTCTCCATGCGCTGGAGCGCGTGACTGGCTCGAGTGAGAGCCGCCACGCGCAGGATTTCCATGCGCTGGAGCGCGTGACTGGCTCGAGTGAGAGCCGCCACACGCAGGCTCTCCATGCGCTGGAGCGCGTGACTGGCTCGAGTGAGAGCCGCCACGCGCAGGCTCTCGATGCGCTGGAGCGCGTGACTGGCTCGAGTGAGAGCCGCCACACGCAGGCTCTCCATGCGCTGGAGCGCGTGACTGGCTCGAGTGAGAGCCGCCACACGCAGGCTGTCCATGCGCTGGAGCGCGTGACTGGCTCGAGTGAGAGCCGCCACACGCAGGCTCTCCATGCGCTAGAGCGCGTGACTGGCTCAAGTGAGAGCCGCCACACGCAGGCTCTCCATGCGCTGGAGCGCGTGACTGGCTCGAGTGAGAGCCGCCACGCGCAGGCTCTCCATGCGCTGGTGCGCGTGACTGGCTCGAGTGAGAGCCGCCACGCGCAGGCTCTCCATGCGCTGGAGCGCGTGACTGGCTCAAGTGAGAGCCGCCACACGCAGGCTCTTCATGCGCTGGAGCGCGTGACTGGCTCGAGTGAGAGCCGCCACACGCAGGCTCTCCATGCGCTGGTGCGCGTGACTGGCTCGAGTGAGAGCCGCCACACGCAGGCTCTTCATGCGCTGGAGCGCGTGACTGGCTCGAGTGAGAGCCGCCACACGCAGGCGCACGATGCGCTGGAGCGCGTGACTGGCTCAAGTGAGAGCCGCCACACGCAGGCTCTCCATGCGCTGGAGCGCGTGACTGGCTCGAGTGAGAGCCGCCACACGCAGGCGCACGATGCGCTGGAGCGCGTGACTGGCTCAAGTGAGAGCCGCCACACGCAGGCTCTCCATGCGCTGGAGCGCGTGACTGGCTCGAGTGAGAGCCGCCACACGCAGGCTGTCCATGCGCTGGAGCGCGTGACTGGCTCGAGTGAGAGCCGCCACGCGCAGGCTCTCCATGCGCTGGAGCGCGTGACTGGCTCGAGTGAGAGCCGCCACGCGCAGGCTCTCGATGCGCTGGAGCGCGTGACTGGCTCATGTGAGAGCCGCCACGTGCAGGCTCTCCATGCGCTGGAGCGCGTGACTGGCTCGAGTGAGAGCCGCCACACGCAGGCTCTCCATGCGCTGGAGCGCGTGACTGGCTCAAGTGAGAGCCGCCACGCGCAGGCTCTCCATGCGCTGGAGCGCGTGACTGGTTCAAGTGAGAGCCGCCACGCGCAGGCTCTTCATGCGCTGGAGCGCGTGACTGGCTCAAGTGAGAGCCGCCACACGCAGGCTCTCCATGCGCTGGAGCGCGTGACTGGCTCAAGTGAGAGCCGCCACGTGCAGGCTCTTCATGCGCTGGAGCGCGTGACTGGCTCGAGTGAGAGCCGCCACGCGCAGGCTCTCCATGCGCTGGAGCGCGTGACTGGCTCGAGTGAGAGCCGCCACACGCAGGCTCTCCATGCGCTGGAGCGCGTGACTGGCTCGAGTGAGAGCCGCCACACGCAGGCTCTCCATGCCCTGGAGCGCGTGACTGGCTCAAGTGAGAGCCGCCACGTGCAGGCTCTTCATGCGCTGGAGCGCGTGACTGGCTCGAGTGAGAGCCGCCACACGCAGGCTGTCCATGCGCTGGAGCGCGTGACTGGCTCGAGTGAGAGCCGCCACACGCAGGCTCTCCATGCGCTGGAGCGCGTGACTGGCTCGAGTGAGAGCCGCCACGCGCAGGCTCTCCATGCGCTGGAGCGCGTGACTGGCTCGAGTGAGAGCCGCCACACGCAGGCTCTCCATGCGCTGGAGCGCGTGACTGGCTCGAGTAAGAGCCGCCACACGCAGGCTCTCCATGCCCTGGAGCGCGTGACTGGCTCAAGTGAGAGCCGCCACGTGCAGGCTCTTCATGCGCTGGAGCGCGTGACTGGCTCGAGTGAGAGCCGCCACACGCAGGCTCTCCATGCGCTGGAGCGCGTGACTGGCTCGAGTGAGAGCCGCCACACGCAGGCTCTCCATGCGCTGGTGCGCGTGACTGGCTCGAGTGAGAGCCGCCACGCGCAGGCTCTCGATGCGCTGGAGCGCGTGACTGGCTCGAGTGAGAGCCGCCACACGCAGGCTCTTCATGCGCTGGAGCGCGTGACTGGCTCGAGTGAGAGCCGCCACACGCAGGCGCACGATGCGCTGGAGCGCGTGACTGGCTCGAGTGAGAGCCGCCACACGCAGGCTCTCCATGCGCTGGAGCGCGTGACTGGCTCGAGTGAGAGCCGCCACACGCAGGCTGTCCATGCGCTGGAGCGCGTGACTGGCTCGAGTGAGAGCCGCCACGCGCAGGCTCTCCATGCGCTGGAGCGCGTGACTGGCTCGAGTGAGAGCCGCCACGCGCAGGCTCTCGATGCGCTGGAGCGCGTGACTGGCTCATGTGAGAGCCGCCACGTGCAGGCTCTCCATGCGCTGGAGCGCGTGACTGGCTCGAGTGAGAGCCGCCACACGCAGGCTCTCCATGCGCTGGAGCGCGTGACTGGCTCGAGTGAGAGCCGCCACGTGCAGGCTCTCCATGCGCTGGAGCGCGTGACTGGCTCGAGTGAGAGCCGCCACACGCAGGCTGTCCAAGCGCTGGAGCGCGTGACTGGCTCGAGTGAGAGCCGCCACACGCAGGCTCTCCATGCGCTGGAGCGCGTGACTGGCTCAAGTGAGAGCCGCCACGTGCAGGCTCTTCATGCGCTGGAGCGCGTGACTGGCTCGAGTGAGAGCCGCCACGCGCAGGCTCTCCATGCGCTGGAGCGCGTGACTGGCTCGAGTGAGAGCCGC
>LGRX02026358.1:0-21631 GCA_001247695.2 Cymbomonas tetramitiformis | reverse complement strand
GCGAGATGCTACAACGGAAATACAGTGTATGCTTATGCGTATGTGCGAGATGTTGTAGTGAGCACAATGTGAGTGCTTGTGCGTATGCTTATGGTGGGATGCTTTGAATATGGCTTTGGGCGCACACTCGGCTGGGCACTGCCGAGAGTGCGCCCACCTCGAGGCGGTCAGGGATTCAACCTGAGCTGACCGGTGGCGAACCGGTCAGGCTGCCGCCCCTATCACCTGGGACATTCTGTGCGAGATACTACAACGGAAATATAGTGTATGCTTATGCGTATGTGCGAGATGCTGTAGTGAGCACAATGTGTGTGCTTGTGCGTATGCTTATGGTGGGATGCTTTGAATATGGCTTTGGGCGCACACTCGGCTGGGCATTGCCGAGAGTGCGCCCACCTCGAGGCGGTCAGGGATTCAACCTGAGCTGACCGGTGGCGAACCGGTCAGGCTGCCGCCCCTATCACGTGGGACGTGCTGTGCGAGATACTGCAACGGAAATACAATGTATGCTTATGCGTATGTGCGAGATGCTGTAGTGAGCACAATGTGTGTGCTTGTGCGTATGCTTATGGTGGGATGCTTTGAATATGGCTTTGGGCGCACACTCGGCTGGGCACTGCCGAGAGTGCGCCCACCTCGAGGCGGTCAGGGATTCAACCTGAGCTGACCGGTGGCGAACCGGTCAGGCTGCCGCCCCTATCACCTGAGACGTGCTGTGCGAGATACTGCAACGGAAATACAGTGTATGCTTATGCGTATGTGCGAGATGCTGTAGTGAGCACAATGTGTGTGCTTGTGCGTATGCTTATGGTGGGATGCTTTGAATATGGCTTTGGGCGCACACTCGGCCGGGCACTGCCGAGAGTGCGCCCACCTCGAGGCGGTCAGGGATTCAACCTGAGCTGACCGGTGGCGAACCGGTCAGGCTGCCGCCCCTATCACCTGAGACGTGCTGTGCGAGATACTACAACGGAAATACAGTGTATGCTTATGCGTATGTGCGAGATGCTGTAGTGAGCACAATGTGTGTGCTTGTGCGTATGCTTATGGTGGGATGCTTTAAATATGGCTTTGGGCGCACACTCGGCTGGGCACTGCCGAGAGTGCGCCCACCTCGAGGCGGTCAGGGATTCAACCTGAGCTGACCGGTGGCGAACCGGTCAGGCTGCCGCCCCTATCACCTGGGACGTGCTGTGCGAGTTGTTGCGGTGAGCACAAAGTGTGTGCTAATGCATGTGCTTATGCATATCAGTATATCTATGCGGTGCGATGCTTTATACATATTCAACTATAAGGAGCGCTCACCTTTAGTTGTGGGTCAAGAGTAGCTTTGGGTGCTGAGATCTCAAAAGCTTCCAACTGCCGATCTCTGACAGAACGGCTCGCTGCCAAAAGTGGTTACAACACAGACGCAAGAAGCGCCCGAAGGCCCAACCAGCCCATCAAGCAAGTCACAACAAATGCTTGCTCAGCGTCCACGTGACATTCAAAAGACCGTGTTTCACACCCCAAACATCCACGCAGGCAAGGTATTTGCCCACACCCTTCACCCATGTGTTCTGTGGCATCCTTACATCCTGAAGCCCCCTGCCTCTGGACATCCACAGCACATACACAAGGGCACGCGAGCGTGCCGAACGCACACTCGTTCGCTTGTTTAAAGCTATAAAAATCAACGCACTCCGAGAGATACAGTGAAGATGAGAACGTCCGAAAGGAGTGTGGAAAAAAACCCAACCGGGAGTCCAAATGTGCACGCAAGCAATAGTGCAAAATATCCGAAGCTCTCAATATCAAGGACCATATGCCACATATCCTCGTCACTGGGATCCACACGAGCACATCACAACGGCTTCAGAGCGTTCCGCCTGCAACGGTAAGCGCCAAACGAAAGCGCAAGTCATGCGCGAGACTTACCAAGTCGTGAGGTGAGCAAACGACACTCCAAATACCGCAAACCCAGCATGCTTCCGTGGGATAATCTTCGTGATAACGAACGATGCTAGCGCTAATCCAAACATGTGTCCGAATCCGCTCAAACCGTATCCGCAGTAACAGAGCACCATACCAGCTGCAGATCCGTACAGCTGCTTTCCGAGAGCGTTCCCCTTCAAGACACGAAAAGGCAAGCCCACAATACTGAATAGACATATCGCGAATTTAACGACTCCAACCGGAAGCCCCGTGGCTTTAGAGACATTTTCAATCATTTCGCGCTATCGTGTTAAGATTTCCCCAGGAAGTTAGCTCGGGAAGCCTGTCCACCCGCACAGGCAAAATGTTGTGCATCACAGGTCTCATATAAAAGTATTCGTATATTGGAGAAAATCAACGCTCCAAAGTGGACGTTGCAAGCTACAGTACGTCTGCGGTGAGCCAAATAGCGGGCGAATCAAGAGATAAATAAAAGGAAGCGTGCAGCTATTCCCAGCGACAGTTGCTTTACAAACTTAATGAAATGTCATAAAGACGTGTAGAGCGATGCGGAACGAACCTGTTTGAGATGACAATTATTCTGAGGTTGGCCTGACGATCTTGGTTTCGTGATTCGAGCTTAGGACGCCACTATGCAATAGGCCAGTATGAGAGGCAGAGTAGAAGCACGAAAGCGCGTGCAACTATCCGAAATGCAAGAAGCAACCCGGGATTCAAGAATGCAGGTATAATATATATTCAATATTTTCGCTTTGACAAATGTATAGACTAGGGCTCTATAACGTACGAAAAAGTCCGAAGATTTCTAAGAGGAAGAGGAAGAGGTTCCCAAGCACGAAGCAGGATCGTTCCTGAATCCTCTCAAGATGAGATTATGAGAATGATGTAGGCAGCAACCCAAGCCAACCGCGCAGACCACCTTTGGCTTTGAACTCTTCAGCGTAAACTTTGTGCGGGTTATGCAACTTTCTAACACTAACGCACTACCAAGAAGGGAAGCGATTGCTTTTAAGTTAAGATTCTCGGAAAAGTTCGTTGTGAAAAATCGATAATCAGCTTTCGCTACGCGCCATGTCTGGGCCATGTCTGGCCATGTCCGGCCATGTCTGAGGCTAAAGAATACTCCCAGCTATTGCGTTTCTACAAACATGGGCATAAAAGTACAAAAAAGAACCATCAAAGTAAATGGAAATGCGTCACAGCGTCACTCACTTTTGTGGCGTCTGCAGCTTCGAAAATGAGTCTCGCACTTTCGGGCGAGTTAACAAATGATTCTCGGAGGTCGGTCATTACAGTATCCGCATCCATACATCTTAATATATCCGCATCCAACACAATATATACTCAAGAAGGGCTTGTAAAACCTAGAATACAACGGTCGCAAACAAACTCGTCTTACTCTGTGACTTATCGTAGATAACGTAGGGTAGTTATCCTCCCCTACGGTCTACTGTACTATCATTGTGCCATGATGTGACACACCGTCCCACATGACGTCTTCAGAGTGTCTTTGAATTTCTTGGAGCTGTCTTTGATTCTGATATGACACCACAGGGCTCTCTGAGCCGTAGCTGATTAGAAAACTGAGAGTTTTCTGGTCAGCGGAGGATGACTGTCAGTATGACAGTCATCTGGAGCTGATCGGAAAACTGAGGTTTTCTGATCAGCGGAGGCCTGAAGAGGCCCTCCCTGAACGGTTTTGACAGTTGCCGTTAACTGTGGAATTCTGTGGAGTCCCGCCCGCCCGCCCTGTTGCAGGTGATGCCGCATCGGCTACTGGTGGTGAGCTGACGGAGCAGGAGAAGGAGGATGTGGCGTGCTTGGAGCAGCTGGGTGTCCAGTGGGGCATGGAGGCAGAGCCCGCAGAGGGGCAGTTGGCTCAGTAGATGGCAGATGGACTTGCTCCTGCCTTAGGCCGCCTGTAATTGCATGCAGTAGGCAATAGTATCCTCCATGGGGGCCCCGGTCTGGGTGACCTTCATGCTTGCTGCATGTTAGGCCTAGGGTAGAAGGCTCTCTTGGGACCTGGTCTGTTATTGCCAGGTAGCATCGACACGGCTTGTGCGGTGCCTTAGCTTTTGGGGGTTTCAGCCCTGAGAGAGCAGATATTTTCTGATGATTATGTCCGTATGTCGTCGGGTCTTATGACTCTTAGTCTCGGGATAGCACCCTTTGGGGTGGGACCGAGTGGGGTTTGGACTTCTGGACTTGTCGTATTTATTTTTATAATCCACACACAGTGCACCGGCCGGGTTTGACAGATACCCGCCTTAGGGCTCTCTGAGCCGTAGCTGATTAGAAAACCACTGTTAAAGGTGTCATGCTGTCTTCGCCCTGTCTTCGAAGGCCTTATATATATATATATACACGTGCACTTACCGGATCACGAACACACGCGCGCGTACTCGGTCGTATATCGCAAAATGCCAAAGTTTGTATACCATCTTGGGTACGTCGTCCAAGCTCGCAAGGACTCGTGGTACAAGTACGACAACTACCGAAATAGCATTTTTGTGGAACCGGAAAAATACGAAGGGGGAGTTTGTGATGATGAAAAAACTGTAGAATGCGTAAAACTCAACACTGCCCTTCAAGATTACAAATGTGATCACGTCAAAGATACCTCCAAAAAAATAGTGCTTTACAGATACGCGAACCAAGATTCGCCAGAATACATAAGTTCATTAAATGTTTACGGTACAGAATGGTCGATGTATTACGATGAGTCCCCGGGCGATGTATTTTCGACATATAAAATGCAGGCGCAGTGGTTGCTGCATCTGTGTCGATACAACGGGCGCTCTAGAGTCCCCATTGAGGATTGCAAGATACCGTTGACAAAAGAGCATTTCGTGGACACGTGCATGCCCAGTAGCGTGAATGACAACGTTACGGTGTGGTGTATCGTCACGAAGGCTGTCGGCGAGTACAGTCTTCACGTCACCAAACGCACGCCCATCGCACCAGCGTACGAGTTGACGTTGTTGGATAGCGACACCCATACGCCCTCTGTTGATAATGTGATTCTCTGGCGCGTGCAAAACGATGACCGAAAGCGCGCCGACGCCGTGATCGCGTCTCTGACGCGCGCGACGTGGCGATGCGCAAGTCTTGACGAATCTGGTGTGTGGCACGATCGTGGCACGGTCGAGCGACGTCATAATCTTTTAATCGCACGATTACGAAAATTTAAAGACGCCGTGGACTTGATGCGTGACCGTTTAGATAACGTGAAATCTGTGATTGAAAGCAATTCTAAAAGCACATAAGCGTAAAAAAAAGTCGCCGACACGTACGATTTACCCTCCGGCATCATGCAGAGACGCGTCGCGATGGCGGACGACGGGATCACGACGCGGACGCGCATCATACCCTCAGGCCTTTCTGTCATCATGGGAAAATCGGCTTTGATGGTCTCGCTTGGGATGCCTACGTGGACCCGATAACAGGCATTGGCAGAATCGTTTACGGAAATCCCCCCTTTGATGGGAAGGATAAGGGCAAATCTTCGGCGGTTATGACTACCTTGGAAATGGGACATAAAGCGGCCAACACCGTCCCTGAATTTTCAGGAACATGGATTCTTCCGCTGTCTCCCAAAAACCAAAAAAGATGGTTTGATAAAGGCTTTAAACTTGTTTTCAGATTCCCGCATAACACTATTGCATTTATCCCACATGGTTATTGGACGGGTGATGACCCCTACGTTCTTCCAGGGGGCGGATGCTA
This sequence comes from Cymbomonas tetramitiformis, assembly GCA_001247695.2. Classification (NCBI taxonomy): domain Eukaryota; kingdom Viridiplantae; phylum Chlorophyta; class Pyramimonadophyceae; order Pyramimonadales; family Pyramimonadaceae; genus Cymbomonas; species Cymbomonas tetramitiformis. The sequence continues at coordinate 15,967 of LGRX02026358.1, read as the reverse complement.
TAAGGATGATTTTTCGGATGTCGTCATCATAGCTATAGACAGTGCACCCAGTGATACTCAACCAGCCTTTGACTGGAGGCCTACACAGAAAAAGATTGCCAGATGGTTCCTCAACGTCCTTCCTAAGTCCAGAGTCACGGAGAAGAGGCTAGAATACACGGGAGTCAGCCCTGATATTTGGAATGAAGTTCTGAACGAAAGCGACAAAGTACTTCCTTCTTCGCTTTGCCCATGGCCCACTCAAGACCCTCCTTATCATCAGAATGATATTGAGCCTTATTATGGTGGCCACCACGACACGACAATCACCAACGCAAATTCCAAGCCCTTCGTTAGCACCGTGAAATGGCCCAAAGTTCTTACACTCATGGGATACCTCCCTCCTCATTTTGGTACTGTCCTCAACACGATAGGTGTTCCCCGTGGCAAGATTAAACCTCTCCTTTAAAAACTTTCAAGAATTTGTAGGCAACACACCAAAAATAGGCGAGACGTGTTTCTATTAAACACCACCACCACCTTAAACACTGACCCGCATACAGTTGACATCTCGAGCAGTGAAACCATGACAGAAACAGAAGCTGTGCAACAGTCAAACGACTTTCTTCAAACCCTCCTGCAATAATTTTCAAAAGTCTTGCAATAAAAGATGGCTCCGTGCCCCCAAGGGGAGGGGCCGTCCCCCCCCTCCCCTCCCACCCCCTCTCCCCCGCCCACCTTGACCCCCTTCCTCAACGTCTCCAAATACCCCCTTAATTCTTCGACTTCCCTCCCCACCGCTCAGATTCAGCCACCCCTCCACTCACCCGGCCATGGCTGCTTCTCCATCCTCTAGAGTTTTTTTGCCTAGCACTTAGCTTTTTCTCTAGATGTCACCCTGCTGAAAAGTGGGCTGAGCCCCTTTGTGGGCGCGCTATAGCAGAGGGAGTAGCCCCTGGTGTTTTCACTAGCCTGCTTTGCAGGGATACCGCACTCTCAGGACTTTGTCCCCTTTGCTAGCGTAAATGTTTTATTATTATTATTATTATTTTTCACGTGGAGCACCCGTAGGATACTTGATACTACAACGAGATACTTCAACTTCGAACACGTTCCAGCTTTGAGCTTGTAACACCAAATCACCATTCCGAATTTCAATTCCGAATTCGCTTTTGAATTCGAATGGCCCCGATGCGATGCTCATGCTGCTGCTGCCGATACCGATGCCGATGCCGCATTGGATTGCGGAATGCAATTATAAAAAAACCGATGCGGAATGCCGTTTAGAGTCAAGTGAACAGTCACATGCAGTTCCCATGTCGCGACTGATGTTTAGAGGCGAGAGACGAGGACTGAATCTGATGAGACTCACGCTCACGTCAGATGTTCATACTCCTGATACAGAAGACTTTTATTTAAACTGAAACATCACATTCAACGTGTTGACCCAGCCGCCCATCCTGAACAAGGTAAGGTAACCACATAAAAATGGAGAAAACTGTGCATTCCCCGCAGGGGTTGCGTGTTAAGCTGTGGGAGGGTTGGCATCATGTCCGACCTGCCTGATCAAAGTTTGAAAACTGCAGCGGTTTCGTGATTTTGCGTGTTGAAAAACTGAGTCCGTGTATTTACTTCCTCATTATTCCTTTTCGAGACGGTACGGCCCCCTCATACATGCATAACACGCTAGGATCACTGACATAGTGGCTGTTTGCCTCTGAATTTTGTTCCAGTTTTGAGAACCAACTACAATGTCTGCACCTTTCGCAACGGATTCTGACTGGTATGTGTCTTTCCTTGTTGCTCACGTGCGCAGAAGCCAGTCTTGATAACATATTCTGCACACGCATATTTTATGACTGAGCGATGGGCGAAAGTCTCGATATGTGTCATCGTGCATGTGCCCTTAGGATACGGACGAAAGCGAGTGCCCTTAGATATTTTCAAAACGTTGTTGTCTGCTCCAATGGTACGCACTGCTCCTACTACCCTGCCACTTACCTGCAACTCGTATCTTTGTGCAGTGCCCCTCAAGGCCAAGCTCAAAACGCCAACCGTGCCCGTGCGGCCCAATCAAGCATGCAGGGCATTCTTTACGGGGGTGCACCTGAACAACCGGCGGGAGGAAACCGTGGTGCTCCCGCACACGGTACGTAACCTGGGGGCTTCCAACCCACCTGCAACTTGTCTGCACGGTATCGAGTCTGAAGACTGTTAGCCGTTCACGTATGCAGAGTTTCCTTTCTGTTGGCCCTGCCTCTTGAAAGTTGCGCGGGATGCAGACTGATCGCGATATATACAATCGACTGTTGTGTACGTTGCGACTTCTCGAAACAGGCGTTGCTGGATCAGCTCCCTTCGCGACGTCTGCCTCATACCACGACGAGAACTCGAACCATCACCAAACTTACCTTCAATCGAAGAGGGCAGCTGACGTCGGCGCCTCCAAGGTTGGTGTGGCTGAGGAATCTGGTCAAAGATCCGTTCAAAATAATTACGCCCAAACACAACAAGATGCGAACGCTGCCAAGCAACGTAATCTTCAAGGCGGGAATATCTTTGGTTAGCCTCAGAGAGCTGCCTTGTACATGAGCAGTTGTCCTCTTTTTCCTCGGGAAAGGGGCCGGCAGTTATTGCGCCAGTAAATGAGTTATATACAGGTTTCAGGTATCTTTTAGTCCAGGTTATGCAGTCACACTTCGACGCCTTTTGCGTCCCCCATTGGTCCACTATACCATTGGTTTTGTCGCTGTGACAAGGGAACAGACAAAGAAATGACTTTGAGCTTCCCTGTTTGGTTTTTTATGTAAAAATAAAGTTGAGTATGCTTAGCTGCTTGTGCAGAATTTTCCCGTTTACTTGCGCTATCTTTGAGCCAACCCGACTTCTATTGATGACATACCTGCCCCGAATATACTTTTTTTTCTGTTAGAGTTTCGATGAAATATCCTCACTTATTCACGATGAAGATATGCATTGTTGACGCCCAAGCACCTCTGTTTATTCAATGTCATGAAGGCAGTCTCGCTATGTTTTAGGGGCATTTTTTTGCTGTAACAATGCAAGCACTAGGGTAGAAATACACACCCCTTCGCTCCGTCCTGCGGTGTGAGAGGGGCGCCAAACTACATTGACTAAAAGTATGAATAACGTAAGTTACAGTGTGCCCCATTGACTGCGCGACCAATCGTTTGGTTCTACTTCAAATGTTTCGATGTCTTTTAATACCGCTTTCACACTCTCCACCGTATACAACTTCCTACTTAACAAAATTAGCTTGGTGTGCACCTGAACGAGCTGTTGCAACCCGGCTTCTTGCGTAGGGTTATACCCGGTAACGACCTTGGGAACTTCAGGGTGTAACAAACGCCGGCTTCTCATGGTACCGCGCCGGGTTTGTCCAGCTGGTGACACACGTGACAGATATGACAAGTATGACGGGCTTCGCGTAAGATGACTGCTCGAGAGATGCAAACCTGCCAGAGAAGATATGGTCATTATCGGGTGACCAAGAAGTGATAAGAAGAAGATGCCAGTGACCACTTTGCCACTGACGTGTCAGTCAGAATGTGGTGAACGGTAACATTGTTAGAACTGGCATGGAATAATGACTTTCCATTGGCCAGATGAAGATTTCAGGGCTAGAACCCGTTACAGTTTTGGGAAATGTGACAGAGCATTGAGATATAAGTAAGCTCTGACTGTAGGTCAGGCTAGTGGACTCATTATTGTTTTGCCTTCCAAGTGCTAGGTGGCTGTTCGCGTGCCAGTGCTAGAGTGCTAAAACAGTTCTGCTCACAGCTTTGTACAATAATTCGTACTTTGTGGTTATTATACCGATCTTTTATGAATATATTTTACTGCTGTTTTTATTCTTTTTCAAAACAATAATGTCCTGCGCGGAGCGGCTTTTTATTTCAGTGTTAATTCGGAAGTAAAGACCCTTTGGCGAGAAGTCAGCTGCAGTTTGTGAGAGCGGATTCGGAAGTCAGGCGACTCCAGGGGCACCCAAGGTGCACTGGCGGACCCTTCTTCTTCCCTAAACTTGGTGGTACTTGCACGGAAAAAAGTCACCAGCGACGGCGGCAGCGAATCAGCACTGAATTTACTGGTTAATGAGCGGCTTTCTCTTATCCTGCAATATGCTCAGCCTCACCACCTTGTTCTACAGTGAATCCAGGGGCACCCATGGTGCACTGGCCTAACTGCAGACAGGTGTTCTTCATTTAGAAGCTAATCAGCACGGCATCAGCTTGGGCGGCGGCAGCGACAGAGCGGATCAGCAGTGAATGACCACCTTGATGAGCTATTTTCCAGTGGTCCCTCCAGTTGACCACCTTGTCTGAAGTGAATCCAGGGACACCCCTGGTGTACTGGCCTAACTGAAAGGCAAGTGTGCGACCTAGGAGCTAATTAACGGCGGCATCTGCTTGGGCTTACTAATTAAAAGCGGATCAGCAGTGAGTTGTTACCTTTATGAGTGGACTTGCACCTTACGGTTTCTCTGGCAGTTCCACCCTGTCTGACGGCTAATCCAGGGACACCCCTGGTGTACTGGCCTAAGCCTGAAGCAGGAGCGATCTTACCAGAGGATTAGCAGCGACATCAACCCTGAAGGCGACAAGTGAGTGGGCTTCATACACACTGTCTACTGGTTTGGCAGAGGCATCTGGTGGATTCAGACTTAATTTGAGTACTGGCTCAGCCTGGAGTGCTGTTGGCTATTTTGGGACTCTTGAGCTCTTTATCATAATGTGTGCGAGAATTCTCTTATCTCTCCTACAGTACTTGTCAACCGGTGAGGCCCTCATATCACCAGTGACCTTCTGAATGAGCAGTGGTGTTGCGAATCCAGGGGTGCTCAACACACTGGCTTAGCTCCCAACCCTGCGTGGCGACTTTCACTCTTGCTTACTGGACTGGGGGTGAACTTCCATGTCAACTTCTGGACCCTAAAATGAGCAGTGGTGTTGTGAATCCAGGGGTGCTTAGCACACTGGCTTAGCTCACACCACTGCGTAGTTGCGCTATTCCTGGTGCTTTGGTTGAAGAAGAGTTGTCCTTACAGTCTCTGTGCTCTTGATGAACGGTGGCTTAGCTAATCCAGGGGTGCTCAGCACACTGGCTCAACTCTAAGCCCTTCTTGCACGAATATCCTGCATCTGCTGTTGATTCAGGGCACTGAGACGTATTGCTGAACCTTTGAACTTGCGCTGGCTACACGCGTTTCGTCCTCCTGCTTGTTCAGAACGGCGTGAATCCAGGGGCACTCAGTGCACTGGCCTAAACCAGCCTGAATTAAGCCTGTATTCTGCATCTGCTGTTGATTCAGAGCGCCAAAACGTATTGCTGGACCTTTGGGCTTGCGCTGGCTGCACGCGTTTCGTCCTCTTGCTTGTACAGAACGGCGTGAATCCAGGGGCACTCAGTGCACTGGCCTAAACCAGCCTGAATTAAGCCTGCAGCCTGCGGGTGAATGAGCTTCGCGCCGAGGGAGGACACACTTCCTTAGTCCCACTTGCTGAGCATTGACGCAGTACTTGACCACGGAGGGTGAGGCAGAGCCGAGCGTCGCCACTGTCCAGTCCTTAGAGCGCGAGGCACGACGATTGGCTCGGGAGAGGAGCAATCAGGGGTTTGACACTGGCTATATGAGCACAGAGGGGTCGGATCCAGAATCCAGCCCCTCCTCACCAACATCGATAGCAGCAGCAGCAGCAGCAGCAGCAGCAGCAGCAGCAGCAGCCTCGGCACCCGCAGCCAGTCAGTTCCTCTTTGCGTTTGACGAAGTAGACGAGATGGATTAGTATGACAGGGACAGTCACGCGCTTGACAAGGCTGATGTCAAACTCTGCTACACTGGTGGCAAGAACGAAGATAGGGCGCTCTTTATCAGGCGTTTCGTTGAAATGGTGGGAAAGGCACAGCGGGTTCACCAGGCCAAGATACGCAGGCACATGAGGTCAACGGCTTTTCATGCGCTCAGTCCAGATGCGAAGAAGGCTTTCGTTGATTCCAAACCAGACTACAGATCGTTTTGGGACAGCTTGCCTTCGTTCCTAGCAGGGGATGATCATTCCACCTCAGTCGCCCATGACTGGTGGTGCGCTTCGTACCTGAAGGATGGTCTCATGGCCTCTCATGCGTGCCATGTCTTGAAGGATCTCACCACGAGGGACGCTTTCCAGGGCTCAGTGCGCTGCGCACAACCTCCTTTCCATGAGCTGGCGCCAGGAGCGACATGGGCAGTCTGCAAGAGGTTCGAGGAAGGCGATGCTGATGGTGAGCTGTCTGAAGAGTGGGAAAGCGAGGGGACCTCCACTAAGGGTCTCACGGGGACAGATGGCACGGAGGATTCTCACTATTTTTGGGCCTTGAGGGCTTTCGTTGCAGAGCTCGAGGCCAAGTTCCTAATGAAGGGCACCAAAGAGAAGGAGGACCTGTTGGTCGCCAAGTCGCAGACCACTGAGCAGGATGGCCTCGCCTACGCGAAGAGTTGTCGCCGCAGGGAGGCAGCGCTCAACGCTGGCAAGATGGTGGAGGACTCCATCGTTAGACAAGACGTCGAGGAGTGCATCAAGGGCCTTCGCATTAAGGAATACCGAGATCGCGTATCCGAGCAGCTGCGAGTCACCCATCCTGCCCCCAACAAGGTCACGTGGGAGGACTTGGAGGTCATCGTGGAGGTTCAGGATAAGCTGAAGAACGATGCTGAAGCATGGGCTGCGAGAACAGGTGTTCCGCTCGGGTAAAACAAACTGGCTAAGCTCCCATAATCAGTCCGGCCGAGTGCTTTTATCATGCATCTCGGAAACCCGGATAATACGAAGTGATGACTGACAGTACAGTACTACTGTACTGTCATCCTAGCTACTAGCGGAGTCACGGTTCCGATCAGAGACGGGTCAGGCTAGGGGCTATCAGAGCCCATAATAATAACCCTGAACCTAAAGTCCAGCACACCACCCGGAGCTGTGACTGTAGCTAATAGGGCTAGGCAAGCGGAGCTAACTAAACAGATAACAAACAGCACCTGACTGGAAACAGATATACTTCTAGCCGGGTGCCCGGGGACTTGTCCCAGCACAACCCACCACTGCGGCTAAGGCTAATCACACCTCCAGGGTTTGAAACAAGCAGACTCTAGCCACTGTAAAGCTGGTCGGCATAGCCGAGTTCAGCAGACGGATTCCAAGCAAGAAAAACACCCGAAGTCAATTGTGAAGAGAATTCGTAAGTACTGACACCACCAGACCCAAGCGGGTCAGGCGGATCCCAAAGCGGAGTGGCAAAATCATTAGAATGCAAAGCCGCTGAGGTCGATTGAGAAAAGAATTTCGTTACATCCTGCGGTGCCAATGACGGACCAGCAGTAACCACAGGCGGGCAAAGAGAATCCAGTAGTGCTTCATGAGACCGTAGTGAATCGTAGCCGTAAGTGGCTCCGGGCTCAACCAGGCCCCTGACACCACCGCCGACCACGAGGGTCGGCATCGCCGTAGCACTGAAGAGAAATGTAGCCACCATGAAAAGAGTGAGTGCAAATTCTCCGATGCCAAATGGCCTGGAGCCTCTGGGGACCCCGAACCGCCGAAATGCCGCAGCCGCCGGCGGTGCACCCCCCTCAATTTCAGTCAGGCAGACACCAGGGGGGCAGTCGGAGCCCTCTCCATCACCATCGGAATCACACACCTCAACAGGCTCAGGGTCAATGTCAAACCAGTCAGGGTGGACAGTGTTGAATGTCTTGAAAGAGTTGTCAGCAGGAGCCATCGGGCCGAGAGCCAGAGAGGCAGACGGCGGCACGAAGGCGGCACGGCTGACCTCACGCAAGTCAATCGGCCTACCATGCACGGGTGCAGAGGCCTTCGGCAGCAGCCGCTTGCTGGCGGTCGGCTCAGCGACACCACCAGCAAGCGGACCGCTGACCTCAGCAAACGCAACACGGCCAATGGAAAGGTGCTCATCAGGTGCAGACTCAGCAGAGGCAGCAGCATCCTTGAACTGCTGCAGAGCCGTAGGCTCTGGAGCAAAGGAATGCGCAGACAGCTCACAGATTTCAGGTTGCCCCACGAGAGCACACAAGTGCTCCATGGACCCTTCATCCCCAGCGTCATAGTACCGCTGAAAACGAAGGGCAAGCACGTCGGAGTCATAAGACTCGACGGCTTGGCAGTAAGATGCCGAAATGGACAAGGGGTGAGTGTCCTTGTGAGGACACTCACTCAGCCAATGCTTTGACCCAACGGCGCGGCACTTCTCGTGCCTGCACGCCGGGACAAAGGTGCCAGACCGCTTGTCAAAAGCCACCTCCGGAGAGGCGGAGTGAGCAAGCGGTTGCACTCCAGGTCGGTGGAAGTTGCGCGGAGTGTGTTTCCCAGGGGGCTTGGAGCCACCCTTCTTAAGGGAATCCACATCCCGCTGCAACTTGACCAACTGAGCACTGAGCCGATCAATGGCCGAAGCCAGGCCAGCGTCAGTGGTACAAGATGCAACAGACATGGGCCGCCCCGCAGTGCGCTTGCCCGAGAGCCGCCCGCAGCGGTACTGCTCGCGCACGCGCGCCTGCAAGGTGAGCAGACTCACAGCCGCACGCTGGTCAGCCCAAGCAAACGAGTCAACCAGCGTGGCGTAAGCCGGTCCAGACAGGGCAGAGAGGAATTGCCTTTTAACAGCGTCTTCGGGCAGCGTCGTCATGTCTCCGAGCATCTGTCGTCGTGCCCCTGGCACATTTGGTATCAGCGTGCTGCGATTTCGCCTCTGCGCAACTCGCCCACGGGCCTATTGAAACTTTCGTTGTGATACAGGGGGAGAGCTGTACTTCCGGCTATCTGTGCGCAATTTTAGCCTCCGTAAGTACATTTTTTTCGTATACAACGGCCGTATCCTCTGGAAAACATCTCCAAAACTTCATATTTTTGCTCCTTAACACTGGGGGCTCAAACTGGCTCAGAAACCCAAGCATTCGTTTTCCGATCTTAAACCCGAAGTCCGTCCCAGGCCACAAACGACCGTCAGGGAGCACCCTAAAGGGTTTCCCCGGTCTACAGTAGCCAAGAAAACGATATAGCTCACCTTTCAGAGCCCCAAAAAGGCGAAAAACCGCCCAAAACAGCCAAAAATAGCCGTTTTTGACAGTTTCCAGCCTACCCCAAAACCTCTCCCAGTAGCCCCCACCACCGAAAAACCCCTCTTTAGACCCCATAGAACAGCCTAGAAACCCCTGATACCGCCCTCACGGCCATCAGCAGCGGGGAAAGCTCCACCAAAAGGCGCTTTCAGCAGTTCTGGGACGTTTCTGGCAGCCCTTCAGCACCTCCTGGTATCTTCCAGCAGCGCACTGACTGGGGCTTTTCTTGGGACCTACGGAGTACAGATACCGTCTGGGACCTCACTGGACCCCCATATTGGACCTGACACCTCCTTTTTCACTGCTGCTTGACTCTTGCCCGCGCGCCTAGGCACTCAAAAATCGTGTCGCGGAGCCCTGGCCAAATTTTGAGTTCGCTGGTGTATGGCAGTACCCCCTTCGCCAGAAGAATACAGAAGAGCGTGGTGGAAGCAAGGACCTATCAAGTGGGTATTCCCTCCAGACCCTACCTACCCACCAGCAGGCGCTTTCTGGCAGAGCGGTCCTTGGAGCGGTCCTCCTTCCCCCTCTTCCTCTGACGACGAAGAGGAGAACAGCGACTGAGCGCCTGGACATAGTCAGGCTGGCTATCCCACCAGTACATCACGATTTCGTGTGGCTTCAGATTGGAAACCTTCTCTTCCGCTACCCGAACTCCCAAGACCTAACAGTCTTCCCCGCGCTCCCTGGTTCATATCCAGTGCAAGGAATCGAAGAGTGGCCTTGGGTCCCCCCATCTCCACCTGGAAGTCCCGCTCCTTCGCCTCCAGCGAGTGACATCGACGAGGACGAGACTGATTAAAAAAAAAAAAGGCGAGCACTCACTACTTTTGCTCACCTGTGGCTATTGCCACACCCAGTCTTTGAACTCAACCAGCTCAGCAGTCAGAATGTCACAGCAGACATCAGAGGCATTTCCCAGCATGAGTGTCAGCGCAGAGCAGCTACACCACACTCTGTTCTCTCCCATGACCTTCCCATCGCCCACCGCATACGCTTCCGCTCACCCCATTCCACATCCAGGCACCACCATGCCCTACACAGCGGTGCCCCGCCCTTATACTATGCCGGATGGCACCCCCGCACAGGCTGTATGGAACGGCGTCAATTGGGTATTGCCCCAATCAGCGCCCCTCGCTGGGGGAGTATCACCAGTGCCGTTCACACTGGGAACCCATCACCCCGTGGGCGCATATATATCCCACACCGTTCCAACAACAGCTACAGCAGCAGCAGCAGTGGCTCGCGTACCAGCAGCAGCAACAGCAATGGCTTCAGCAGCAGCCACTGGAACCGATGCAGCAGCAGTTACAGCAGCAGCAGTTACAACAGCAGCAGTTACAGCAGCAACAGCAGCAGCAGCAGCAGCAGCAACAGCAGCCGCAGCCGCCACAACAGCCGCAGCATCGACCACAGCAGCCCATCAGCTGGCACCGGCCACCTCCGCGCTTCATGACTCAGGCGCGGATCTCTCATCGCTGCAGCACTTCATCAGCATCGGCGCCGCGGCCCTGCCGGACCCTCTGCAGGTACCCCTTGACAGCGGGGTTCAGCAGAACGTCTTGGGCGGTACCCAGCTCTTGGTGCGTCACCTTCCCGCGGTGGCGACAACCTCAGAGACTCGCCGGCGTCGGCGTTCCCGAAGGGCATCTTCGGGCCCTGCGACACATGGCAAACATCTTCCAGGCCCAAGCCACGCACCTGATCACTCTGACCCCGACTCCGGTACGGACATCAGCCGCACCAGCACGGGGACCAGAGGCAGCCGAAGCACGCAGGCACGGGCTGAGCGCAGGCGGAGGGCCGCCCACAGGTCCGGCTCCGACTCGGACGCGAGCAGCCGAAGTGAACACATTCGCAGAGAAGTCCTGGCGGCAGTACAGGCCCTGGACATCTCCGCGGTGCTCTCGAGAGGACTCGCGCTGCCTGGCGCGGCGGCATCGGCAGGAGCCTCCCCACCAGGCGACCCTCAGGGCAGCGCACAGGGCCTGACGGCGGACCGTCTACACGAGGCAGACGCCGCCGCCAGCGTAACCCCTCCAGTGCCTCAGACCGCCGCTGAGACCGCTCCCGCCGAACCTCCCACTCAGGGCCGGCCAAATCCCCATAACATGATGGTGGCCCGCCGGCGGCAGTCGATGGAGACGGTGGTGCACGGCGGTGGCAATCCCGACTCAGAGCCCAGAGACTCCAGTTCAAGCGACTCGCCACCAGGCCCCCCTAGTGATCCACCTCAGGATCCCCCTGACGATCCCGCACCAGAGCCCTCCTACCCTCAGTACCCAGAGGTCAGAGCCCTCTTCGTCACCCACGATGGTGGGTCATTGTGGGTGCACCAGTCAGCTGGGGTGCGAGGCCCGGCAACCGTCTCCCTGCCATGGGACGAACGCCGCCGGGCTGGGGTGCAGGGCGACGCCATCTTGTTCAGGATCATGCACCTGCTGGGAGCGCCGCTGACTGCGTATGCGCGCATGGGAGGCCGGCTACACCATGCACCCCTACCCCTTACCAACCCTCGTGTGGAGACCTGGGTCCTCATGGTCGACCGCGAGGTCATGGATATGGCAATGGGGGACCCGGCCGCGGCCAATGTGCGGTCTACCAGCATGGGGCAGCCAGTGTGGGAGTGGATCCCTGCTACTGCGCGGGAGTCGGAGATGCAGAACTTCGATCAGGACGGGCTCGCCGCGTGGTCGGAGGTCAGCAACTCCGATTGGTACCGGAGCATGAGCGTGGTGGCCGCACAACCATCCACACCCCTGCCCTTCCATACACCTCTTCCACTCCCCGCACCACCATCAGCCCCTACATTACCGCCCACTCCGACCGCAGTCCCCACAAATCCCGCGCCTGCGCCTCCGCCCGCGCATGCCCCGGGACCACCACCTCCAGCCCGTTTCCCCCACTCCGCCGCCGCAAACCCCGTTCACTCTGCCGTTGCCGCGAACCCCGTTCACTCTGCCGCCGCTGCGAACCCCGTGCTCTCTCCCAGCGCCACCCCCTTTGTTCCAGGCATCGTCCGTCTGCCGCAGGGCACTAACCTGCGAGCATCTCCAGACGAGGTCCGCCTGGAGCACAAGACCAAAGAGATGGTGCTAAAGCTGGTCAAGAGCGTCACCAGGTTCCCCCGCTCCGCGTCCGACACAAAATCGGCCGACAAGGAGGGCCTCCTGACGCAGTTGGAGCACTACTCCAACATGGTGCGGAAGGTATTCCAGGAGGCCATCGTGATCGAAGCACTGACCACTCCCAGTTGTACGCCGTCAGTATCAGCGTACCAGGCGAGTGTGTCAAGTCTTCTTTGGAGCTTCAAGGAGTACACTCTTCAAGACCAGCAGAGAAAGTTCTTGGAGCGCGCGGCGGGGACCTTTGGGTCCGAGCAAGCCTGGCACCAACGCTACGGGGAGCTGGACGTGTTCTTCAACGATCTGGCGGTGTGCTCCCCGACGCAGGCCTACCTGGAGAACGCACATGGCGAGGCCATTGCCCTGAAGCAGGCGATGAACGAGACCGCGGCGGAGTATTTCTCGCGACTGGAGACCCGCATGGCCTCCGTCAACTTCCTGGCCGGCAGAGTCCCCAATTGCGTGGAGATGACCAACCTGTCGATGCTCTCTACGTACCGCCGAGGGCTGAAATATGCACCCAAGGTGATGCGGCGCCTGAGAGCCATCCACTTGGATGTCTCCAAACCAGAAGAGTGGGAGAGGAAGGCCGTCGCTGACGACATCCCAGGCACCCACAACGCCTTGTTGAAGATTCGGGAAGTTGCTGAGGAGGTGGAGAGTGACATTGACACGGAGGCGGCTCAGAGGCGCTCTCAAGACCGTCCTCCCCGTGCTGTTTCCTTCGCTAACCCACCACCTCGCACCCCCTTCTACAGGCGTACCCCCTCTTCGAGCCGCCCAGCTCTTGCCATGCTGGAGAATGGGCCTGCCACCACCGTCGCCGCGGCAGTGACCCCTTTGCCACCACCACCTGGCCTCTCCCGCCCCGACGCTCCGAAAGTCCGCCGGTGCTTCGCCTGCGGCTCTGCGGAGCACATCGTCCGTAACTGTACGGACGAGGCTAAACTCAAGGAGTGGAGGGCCAATGCACCCGCTCGACTGGCGAACTCCCCTGGGTTTGTAGCCGCCGTCGTTTGGGCCATCGAGCAGCAGGAGGACATCTCCTCGGTGGATGGCGTCCCAGAGGAGTTCTCCGAGGAGGTCTTGGCTCTTGCTACCTGTGAGGACGAGCAGAGCTACCAGACCCTGGCGGCCCTTGCGGGCATCGAGCTTGTGGAGGGTGACGGCCTCCCCCCGGTGGAGAGCGATGAATGACTGGCCGGCGGCCAGCCCCAGACCCTGCCCTTCGAGGAAGTGAGGTCTTGCCCTGATGATCAGACCCTCTCCGCCCTGGAGAAGCGGTCAGAACCAGTGGAACCCCGACGCGCCCGAGGACGCAGAGACCCTTGGGGCCAACGTCCCCATCCCAAGAGCGTGGCCTTCACCTCTGGGACCCGCTTGCGACGCACCTACCGCTCAGCTGGTGCCCCATCGCCGCCGAGGGATGACTTGTCTAGCCACCCTCTTGCAGGAAGCACCCCCTTCGATGAGCCGTCACTACCTCTTGATGACGGCCCTGCTTATACACAAGCGAGGATCGAGGGTCGGAGGGGACGGCGAGTCCCCCGGCACAGACCCCCCATTATGGGCAACAACCGCGGAGAGCCCCGCGATCTTCGCCCCCGACCGCGTGTTGTCCTACCACTGCCCATCTATCAGTCCAACCTCGCAGACCCACGGAAAAGGCTAACTGCGTGGCACTGGAAGAGAGATCTGTACTCCCTCCCCCTCGAAGTCGCCATGCAAAAGGTCCGCAGAGCTCTGCGCAAATCCCCAGAGGCTGCCAAGGACCTGGTGGATAAGATGTCGGAGCGCGCCCGCAGCCGCATACACTCTGGGAGTCGATCGCCAAAGGAGCGCGTGAACCGCGCCAACCAGCTGGCAGAGAGAATACGCATTGCCCGCGAACCTCAAGATCGCAAGGAGGGCCATCAGCGCATAGCATTGTGGCACCTCCTCTCACACGACGGTCGCCAGCAAGTCCCCGCACCCTCTAACGCCAGCTCCCACGACCTCTACGCGGCTTGGAGAGAGCTGTCGCCCGCCGAGCAGCAAAAGGCAATCGCCACTTTGAGTCCAGACTCTTCCCCAGGTAGCAGGCTGTGGGAAAAGGAGGGCGCACGAAGAGCAGCAGCGAGATCTTCGACATCCCTCTGCACCCTGGACACTGAAGTGGGCACGATACCTGGGACAGCGGGAGATGTGGGTCTACCTGGCGCCTGGTGCAGTCTGCACGCAGTACACCAGTACAAGATGAGGAAGCTGGGTCCCAGCCCCTTGGGAGCATCCCCTCCATCATCCTCGCTGGCCGAGCCCACAACAGAGACTACATCTTCGCACCATGATAACGCGCCGGCCACTCCGGGAGGAAACCCCGAAGGTTCTTCCTACTGCTCAGAGGTAGAGGAGACCTCCACACCCAGTTCGCTTTGCTTCACCCAGCAGATGACCACCGTCAGAACGCATGAAGCAGATGAAGCGCCGCCCTGGCTCGACAGCCACCCCATCGCCGAAGACCCTGAGGTGATGGAAGAGGAGTCCTCGGTCAATTCGCTCTGCTTCACTCAGCAGATGGCAGCAGCTGGGACCCCTGAGGCGAGAACTGACCACCAGAGCTCCCACCAACTCGCCCACAACTCCCCTACTGGCAGCCCTCAGCATGACGAGGATCCCCTCACCCATGGCAGTCTCATCAATAATGTCGCTACCCATGCGAGCCCCACAACAAGCGGCACTACCCACGTGAGCCCCACAGTGAGCGGCACTACCCATGTAAGCCCTACCACCAGTGACACTACTCATGTGAGCCCTACCACCAGCGACACCACTCATGTCAGCCCCACCTCGAGCGAATGCACCTCGGCGGGCACCCTGCTGACGGCGAGTGTAGACAACCTCGTCAGTCATCCGACTGAAGATGTTGATTTGCTGGATGAGGAGTTCTACGCCGCGTGTAGGCAAACGTTGGAAGAATGCCGCGAGGCCTCGGACAACCTCCTCCCCAACCTCAAGTGCAAAAGCATACGCACAGATGGGGGAGTTCAGTGGAAGACCGACATCGAGGGTACCCTCGCAGCGGCACATGACGAAGAAGGACCACTACTGCTGGTATTCTATGCAACCCTCAGAGGGCACACGGTCAAGGTGCTGATCGACTCGGGGGCCTCTGACAACTTCATCTCGGAGCAGAGCGCTAAGCGATGTGGCCTCACGACACGAGCCGGCTCCGAGATGCGAGTCACCCTGGCGGATGGATCTGTGAAGCTCACTGGCGCCACCGCGTACGCCAAGTTTAACACGCACACCACCACGGGCACCTATACGGAGAACGCCCTTGCCCTCCGGATCCTACCACTGGGCATACAGGTGGATGTTATCCTCGGCGGAAGGTGGCTGCGCAGTCACTCTCCTGTCACTCTGGGCTATGAAGGGAATGGCTCCGTCTCCTTCCTCAGGAAGTCCCGCAGTGGTAAGATTGGGGATCGCGTCACCATCATCACAGGCTGTTCTCCTGGGAAAGCATCTGGGGACAGGTCTCCGAAGGGCACGGCCTGCGCGGGATTGGTGGATGAGGTGTTCCTAACCCCTGCCCAGCTGAAGAAGTACCTGGTGTACGCGGAGACACAGAAGCTACGCGGCAATGACGACCCGGAGATACAGCCCGCCTGGCTCATGGTGGCCGAGAAGTCCCCCGACGATACTGCTTCTGCCTTTGCAGCCACGGCTATCGACTCCGAGAACGCCGAACCCG
>LGRX02026357.1:0-17234 GCA_001247695.2 Cymbomonas tetramitiformis | reverse complement strand
TATTCACGATGAAGATATGCATTGTTGACGCCCAAGCACCTCTGTTTATTCAATGTCATGAAGGCAGTCTCGCTATGTTTTAGGGGCATTTTTTTGCTGTAACAATGCAAGCACTAGGGTAGAAATACACACCCCTTCGCTCCGTCCTGCGGTGTGAGAGGGGCGCCAAACTACATTGACTAAAAGTATGAATAACGTAAGTTACAGTGTGCCCCATTGACTGCGCGACCAATCGTTTGGTTCTACTTCAAATGTTTCGATGTCTTTTAATACCGCTTTCACACTCTCCACCGTATACAACTTCCTACTTAACAAAATTAGCTTGGTGTGCACCTGAACGAGCTGTTGCAACCCGGCTTCTTGCGTAGGGTTATACCCGGTAACGACCTTGGGAACTTCAGGGTGTAACAAACGCCGGCTTCTCATGGTACCGCGCCGGGTTTGTCCAGCTGGTGACACACGTGACAGATATGACAAGTATGACGGGCTTCGCGTAAGATGACTGCTCGAGAGATGCAAACCTGCCAGAGAAGATATGGTCATTATCGGGTGACCAAGAAGTGATAAGAAGAAGATGCCAGTGACCACTTTGCCACTGACGTGTCAGTCAGAATGTGGTGAACGGTAACATTGTTAGAACTGGCATGGAATAATGACTTTCCATTGGCCAGATGAAGATTTCAGGGCTAGAACCCGTTACAGTTTTGGGAAATGTGACAGAGCATTGAGATATAAGTAAGCTCTGACTGTAGGTCAGGCTAGTGGACTCATTATTGTTTTGCCTTCCCAAGTGCTAGGTGGCTGTTCGCGTGCCAGTGTTAGAGTGCTAAAACAGTTCTGCTCACAGCTTTGTACAATAATTCGTACTTTGTGGTTATTATACCGATCTTTTATGAATATATTTTACTGCTGTTTTTATTCTTTTTCAAAACAATAATGTCCTGCGCGGAGCGGCTTTTTATTTCAAGTGTTAATCCGGAAGTAAAGACCCTTTGGCGAGAAGTCAGCAGCAGTTTGTGAGAGCGGATTCGGAAGTCAGGCGACTCCAGGGGCACCCAAGGTGCACTGGCGGACCCTTCTTCTTCCCTAAACTTGGTGGCACTTGCACGGAAAAAGGTCACCAGCGGCGGCGGCAGCGAATCAGCACTGAATTTACTGGTTAATGAGCGGCTTTCTCTTATCTTGCAATATGCTCAGCCTTACCACCTTGTTCTACAGTGAATCCAGGGGCACCCATGGTGCACTGGCCTAACTGCAGACAGGTGTTCTTCATTTAAAAGCTAATCAGCACGGCATCAGCTTGGGCGGCGGCAGCGACAGAGCGGATCAGCGGTGAATGACCACCTTGATGAGCTATTTTCCAGTGGTCCCTCCAGTTGACCACCTTGTCTGAAGTGAATCCAGGGACACCCCTGGTGTACTGGCCTAACTGAAAGGCACGTGTGCGACCTGGGAGCTAATTAGCGGCGGCATCTGCTTGGGCTTACTAATTAAAAGCGGATCAGCAGTGAGTTGTTACCTTTATGAGTGGACTTGCACCTTACGGTTTCTCTGGCAGTTCCACCCTGTCTGACGGCTAATCCAGGGACACCCCTGGTGTACTGGCCTAAGCCTGAAGCAGGAGCGATCTTACCAGAGGATTAGCAGCGACATCAACCCTGAAGGCGACAAGTGAGTGGGCTTCATACACACTGTCTACTGGTTTGGCAGAGGCATCTGGTGGATTCAGACTTAATTTGAGTACTGGCTCAGCCTGGAGTGCTGTTGGCTATTTTGGGACTCTTGAGCTCTTTATCATAATGTGTGCGAGAATTCTCTTATCTCTCCTACAGTACTTGTCAACCGGTGAGGCCCTCATATCACCAGTGACCTTCTGAATGAGCAGTGGTGTTGCGAATCCAGGGGTGCTCAACACACTGGCTTAGCTCCCAACCCTGCGTGGCGACTTTCACTCTTGCTTACTGGACTGGGGGTGAACTTCCATGTCAACTTCTGGACCCTAAAATGAGCAGTGGTGTTGTGAATCCAGGGGTGCTTAGCACACTGGCTTAGCTCACACCACTGCGTAGTTGCGCTATTCCTGGTGCTTTGGTTGAAGAAGAGTTGTCCTTACAGTCTCTGTGCTCTTGATGAACGGTGGCTTAGCTAATCCAGGGGTGCTCAGCACACTGGCTCAACTCTAAGCCCTTCTTGCACGAATATCCTGCATCTGCTGTTGATTCAGGGCACTGAGACGTATTGCTGAACCTTTGAACTTGCGCTGGCTACACGCGTTTCGTCCTCCTGCTTGTTCAGAACGGCGTGAATCCAGGGGCACTCAGTGCACTGGCCTAAACCAGCCTGAATTAAGCCTGTATTCTGCATCTGCTGTTGATTCAGAGCGCCAAAACGTATTGCTGGACCTTTGGGCTTGCGCTGGCTGCACGCGTTTCGTCCTCTTGCTTGTACAGAACGGCGTGAATCCAGGGGCACTCAGTGCACTGGCCTAAACCAGCCTGAATTAAGCCTGCAGCCTGCGGGTGAATGAGCTTCGCGCCGAGGGAGGACACACTTCCTTAGTCCCACTTGCTGAGCATTGACGCAGTACTTGACCACGGAGGGTGAGGCAGAGCCGAGCGTCGCCACTGTCCAGTCCTTAGAGCGCGAGGCACGACGATTGGCTCGGGAGAGGAGCAATCAGGGGTTTGACACTGGCTATATGAGCACAGAGGGGTCGGATCCAGAATCCAGCCCCTCCTCACCAACATCGATAGCAGCAGCAGCAGCAGCAGCAGCAGCAGCAGCAGCAGCAGCCTCGGCACCCGCAGCCAGTCAGTTCCTCTTTGCGTTTGACGAAGTAGACGAGATGGATTAGTATGACAGGGACAGTCACGCGCTTGACAAGGCTGATGTCAAACTCTGCTACACTGGTGGCAAGAACGAAGATAGGGCGCTCTTTATCAGGCGTTTCGTTGAAATGGTGGGAAAGGCACAGCGGGTTCACCAGGCCAAGATACGCAGGCACATGAGGTCAACGGCTTTTCATGCGCTCAGTCCAGATGCGAAGAAGGCTTTCGTTGATTCCAAACCAGACTACAGATCGTTTTGGGACAGCTTGCCTTCGTTCCTAGCAGGGGATGATCATTCCACCTCAGTCGCCCATGACTGGTGGTGCGCTTCGTACCTGAAGGATGGTCTCATGGCCTCTCATGCGTGCCATGTCTTGAAGGATCTCACCACGAGGGACGCTTTCCAGGGCTCAGTGCGCTGCGCACAACCTCCTTTCCATGAGCTGGCGCCAGGAGCGACATGGGCAGTCTGCAAGAGGTTCGAGGAAGGCGATGCTGATGGTGAGCTGTCTGAAGAGTGGGAAAGCGAGGGGACCTCCACTAAGGGTCTCACGGGGACAGATGGCACGGAGGATTCTCACTATTTTTGGGCCTTGAGGGCTTTCGTTGCAGAGCTCGAGGCCAAGTTCCTAATGAAGGGCACCAAAGAGAAGGAGGACCTGTTGGTCGCCAAGTCGCAGACCACTGAGCAGGATGGCCTCGCCTACGCGAAGAGTTGTCGCCGCAGGGAGGCAGCGCTCAACGCTGGCAAGATGGTGGAGGACTCCATCGTTAGACAAGACGTCGAGGAGTGCATCAAGGGCCTTCGCATTAAGGAATACCGAGATCGCGTATCCGAGCAGCTGCGAGTCACCCATCCTGCCCCCAACAAGGTCACGTGGGAGGACTTGGAGGTCATCGTGGAGGTTCAGGATAAGCTGAAGAACGATGCTGAAGCATGGGCTGCGAGAACAGGTGTTCCGCTCGGGTAAAACAAACTGGCTAAGCTCCCATAATCAGTCCGGCCGAGTGCTTTTATCATGCATCTCGGAAACCCGGATAATACGAAGTGATGACTGACAGTACAGTACTACTGTACTGCCATCCTAGCTACTAGCGGAGTCACGGTTCCGATCAGAGACGGGTCAGGCTAGGGGCTACCAGAGCCCATAATAATAACCCTGAACCTAAAGTCCAGCACACCACCCGGAGTTGTGACTGCAGCCAATAGGGCTAGGCAAGCGGAGCTAACTAAACAGATAACAAACAGCACTTCACTGGAAACAGATACACTTCTAGCTGGGTGTCCGGGGACTTGTCCCGGCACAACCCACCACTGCGGCTAAGGCTAATCACACCTCCAGGGTTTGAAACAAGCAGACTCAGCCACTGTAAAGCCGGTCGGCATAGCCGAGTTCAGCAGACGGATCCCAATCAAGAAAAGCATCCGAAGTCAATTTAGAAGAGAAGCTGTAAGCACTGACACCACCAGACCCAAGCGGGTCAGGCGGATCCCAAAGCGGAGTGGCAAAATCATCAGAATGCAAAGCCGCTGAGGTCGATTGAGAAAAGAATTGTGCCACATCCCGCGGCGGCAAAGACGAACCAGCGGTAACCACAGGCGGGCAAAGAGAATCCAGTAGTGCTTCATGAGACCGCAGTGAATCGTAGCCGTAAGTGGCTCCGGGCTCAACCAGGCCCCTGGCACCACCGCCGACCACGAGGGTCGGCATCGCCGTAGCACTGAAGAGAAATGTAGCCACCATGAAAAGAGTGAGTGCAAATTCTCCGATGCCAAATGGCCTGGAGCCTCTGGGGACCCCGAACCGCCGAAATGCCGCAGCCGCCGGCGGTGCACCCCCCTCAATTTCAGTCAGGCAGACACCAGGGGGGCAGTCGGAGCCCTCTCCATCACCATCGGAATCACACACCTCAACAGGCTCAGGGTCAATGTCAAACCAGTCAGGGTGGACAGTGTTGAATGTCTTGAAAGAGTTGTCAGCAGGAGCCATCGGGCCGAGAGCCAGAGAGGCAGACGGCGGCACGAAGGCGGCACGGCTGACCTCACGCAAGTCAATCGGCCTACCATGCACGGGTGCAGAGGCCTTCGGCAGCAGCCGCTTGCTGGCGGTCGGCTCAGCGACACCACCAGCAAGCGGACCGCTGACCTCAGCAAACGCAACACGGCCAATGGAAAGGTGCTCATCAGGTGCAGACTCAGCAGAGGCAGCAGCATCCTTGAACTGCTGCAGAGCCGTAGGCTCTGGAGCAAAGGAATGCGCAGACAGTTCACAGATTTCAGGTTGCCCCACGAGAGCACACAAGTGTTCCATGGACCCCTCATCCCCAGCGTCATAGTATCGCTGAAAACGAAGGGCAAGCACGTCGGAGTCATAAGACTCGACGGCTTGGCAGTAGGATGCCGAGATGGACAAAGGGTGAGTGTCCTTGTGAGGACACTCACTCAGCCAATGCTTTGACCCAACGGCGCGGCACTTCTCGTGCCTGCACGCTGGGACAAAGGTGCCAGACCGCTTGTCAAAAGCCACCTCCGGAGAGGCGGAGTGAGCAAGCGGTTGCACTCCAGGCCGGTGGAAGTTGCGCGGAGTGTGTTTCCCAGGGGGCTTGGAGCCACCCTTCTTAAGGGAATCCACATCCCGCTGCAACTTGACCAACTGAGCACTGAGCCGATCAATGGCCGAAGCCAGGCCAGCGTCAGTGGTACAAGATGCAACAGACATGGGCCGCCCCGCAGTGCGCTTGCCCGAGAGCCGCCCGCAGCGGTACTGCTCGCGCACGCGCGCCTGCAAGGTGAGCAGACTCACAGCCGCACGCTGGTCAGCCCAAGCAAACGAGTCAACCAGCGTGGCGTAAGCCGGTCCAGACAGGGCAGAGAGGAATTGCCTTTTAACAGCGTCTTCGGGCAGCGTCGTCATGTCTCCGAGCATCTGTCGTCGTGCCCCTGGCACATTTGGTATCAGCGTGCTGCGATTTCGCCTCTGCGCAACTCGCCCACGGGCCTATTGAAACTTTCGTTGTGATACAGGGGGAGAGCTGTACTTCCGGCTATCTGTGCGCAATTTTAGCCTCCGTAAGTACATTTTTTTTCGTATACAACGGCCGTATCCTCTGGAAAACATCTCCAAAACTTCATATTTTTGCTCCTTAACACTGGGGGCTCAAACTGGCTCAGAAACCCAAGCATTCGTTTTCCGATCTTAAACCCGAAGTCCGCCCCAGGCCACAAACGACCGTCAGGGAGCACCCTAAAGGGTTTCCCCGGTCTACAGTAGCCAAGAAAACGATATAGCTCACCTTTCAGAGCCCCAAAAAGGCGAAAAACCGCCCAAAACAGCCAAAAATAGCCGTTTTTGACAGTATCCAGCCTACCCCAAAACCTCTCCCAGTAGCCCCCACCACCGAAAAACCCCTCTTTAGACCCCATAGAACAGCCTAGAAACCCCCGATACCGCCCTCACGGCCATCAGCAGCGGGGAAAGCTCCACCAAAAGGCGCTTTCAGCAGTTCTGGGACGTTTCTGGCAGCCCTTCAGCACCTCCTGGTATCTTCCAGCAGCGCACTGACTGGGGCTTTTCTTGGGACCTACGGAGTACAGATACCGTCTGGGACCTCACTGGGCCCCCATATTGGACCTGACACCTCCTTTTTCACTGCTGCCTGACTCTTGCCCGCGCGCCTAGGCACTCAAAATCGTGTCGCGGAGCCCTGGCCAAATTTTGAGTTCGCCGGTGTATGGCAGTACCCCCTTCGCCAGAAGAATACAGAAGAGCGTGGTGGAAGCAAGGACCTATCAAGTGGGTATTCCCTCCAGACCCTACCTACCCACCAGCAGGCGCTTTCTGGCAGAGCGGTCCTTGGAGCGGTCCTCCTTCCCCCTCTTCCTCTGACGACGAAGAGGAGAACAACGACTGAGCGCCTGGACATAGTCACGCTGGCTATCCCACCAGTACATCACGATTTCGTGTGGCTTCAGATTGGAAACCTTCTCTTCCGCTACCCGAACTCCCAAGACCTAACAGTCTTCCCCGCGCTCCCTGGTTCATATCCAGTGCAAGGAATCGAAGAGTGGCCTTGGGTCCCCCCATCTCCACCTGGAAGTCCTGCTCCTTCGCCTCCAGCGAGTGACATCGACGAGGACGAGACTGATTAAATAAAAAAAAGGCGAGCACTCACTACTTTTGCTCACCTGTGGCTATTGCCACACCCAGTCTTTGAACTCAACCAGCTCAGCAGTCAGAATGTCACAGCAGACATCAGAGGCATTTCCCAGCATGAGTGTCAGCGCAGAGCAGCTACACCACACTCTGTTCTCTCCCATGACCTTCCCATCGCCCACCGCATACGCTTCCGCTCACCCCATTCCACATCCAGGCACCACCATGCCCTACACAGCGGTGCCCCGCCCTTATACTATGCCGGATGGCACCCCCGCACAGGCTGTATGGAACGGCGTCAATTGGGTATTGCCCCAATCAGCGCCCCTCGCTGGGGGAGTATCACCAGTGCCGTTCACACTGGGAACCCATCACCCCGTGGGCGCATATATATCCCACACCGTTCCAACAACAGCTACAGCAGCAGCAGCAGTGGCTCGCGTACCAGCAGCAGCAACAGCAATGGCTTCAGCAGCAGCCACTGGAACCGATGCAGCAGCAGTTACAGCAGCAGCAGTTACAACAGCAGCAGTTACAGCAGCAACAGCAGCAGCAGCAGCAGCAGCAACAGCAACCGCAGCCGCCACAACAGCCGCAACATCGACCACAGCAGCCCCATCAGCTGGCACCAGCCACCTCCGCGCTTCATGACTCAGGCGCGGATCTCTCATCGCTGCAGCACTTCATCAGCATCGGCGCCGCGGCCCTGCCGGACCCTCTGCAGGTACCCCTTGACAGCGGGGTTCAGCAGAACGTCTTGGGCGGTACCCAGCTCTTGGTGCGACACCTTCCTGCGGTGGCGACAACCTCAGAGACTCGCCGGCGTCGGCGTTCCCGAAGGGCATCTTCGGGCCCTGCGACACATGGCAAACATCTTCCAGGCCCAAGCCACGCACCTGATCACTCTGACCCCGACTCCGGTACGGACATCAGCCGCACCAGCCCGGGGACCAGAGGCAGCCGAAGCACGCAGGCACGAGCTGAGCGCAGGCGGAGGGCCGCCCACAGGTCCGGTTCTGACTCGGACGCGAGCAGCCGAAGTGAACACATTCGCAGAGAAGTCCTAGCGGCAGTACAGGCCCTGGACATCTCCGCGGTGCTCTCGAGAGGACTCGCGCTGCCTGGTGCGACGACATCGGCAGGAGTTTCCCCACCAGGCGACCCTCAGGGCAGCGCACAGGGCCTGACGGCGGATCATCCACACGAGGCAGACGCTGCTGCCAGCGTAACCCCTCCTGTGCCCCAGACCGCCGCTGAGACCGCCCCCGCCGAACCTCCCACTCAGGGCCGGCCAAATCCCCATAACATGATGGTGGCCCGCCGGCGACAGTCGATGGAGACGGTGGTGCACGGCGGTGGCAATCCCGACTCAGAGCCCAGAGACTCCAGTCCAAGCGACTCGCCACCAGGCCCCCCTAGTGATCCACCTCAAGATCCCCCTGACGATCCCGCACCACAGCCCTCCTACCCTCAGTACCCAGAGGTCAGAGCCCTCTTCGTCACCCACGATGGTGGGTCATTGTGGGTGCACCAGTCAGCTGGGGTGCGAGGCGCGGCAACCGTCTCCCTGCCATGGGACGAACGCCGCCGGGCTGGGGTGCAGGGTGACGCCATCTTGTTCAGGATCATGCACCTGCTGGGAGCGCCGCTGACTGCATATGCGCGCATGGGAGGCCGGCTACACCATGCACCCCTACCCCTTACCAACCCTCGTGTGGAGACCTGGGTCCTCATGGTCGACCGCGAGGTCATGGATATGGCAATGGGGGACCCATCCGCGGCCAATGTGCGGTCTACCAGCATGGGGCAGCCAGTGTGGGAGTGGATCCCTGCTACTGCGCGGGAGTCGGAGATGCAGAACTTCGATCAGGACGGGCTCGCCGCGTGGTCGGAGGTCAGCAACTCCGATTGGTACCGGAGCATGAGCGTGGTGGCCGCACAACCATCCACACCCCTGCCCTTCCATACACCTCTTCCACTCCCCGCACCACCATCAGCCCCTACATTACCGCCCACTCCGACCGCAGTCCCCACAAATCCCGCGCCCGCGCCTCCGCCCGCGCATGCCCCGGGACCACCACCTTTTGCCCGTTTTCCCCATTCCGCCGCCGCAAACCCCGTTCACTCGGCCGCTGCCGCGAACCCCGTTCACTCTGCCGCCGCTGCGAACCCCGTGCTCTCTCCCAGCGCCACCCCCTTTGTTCCAGGCATCGTCCGTCTGCCGCAGGGCACTAACCTGCGAGCATCTCCAGACGAGGTCCGCCTGGAGCACAAGACAAAAGAGATGGTGCTAAAGCTGGTCAAGAGCGTCACCAGGTTCCCCCGCTCCGCGTCCGACACAAAATCGGCCGACAAGGAGGGCCTCCTGACGCAGTTGGAGCACTACTCCAACATGGTGCGGAAGGTATTCCAGGAGGCCATCGTGATCGAAGCACTGACCACTCCTAGTTGTACGCCGTCAGTATCAGCGTACCAGGCGAGTGTGTCAAGTCTTCTTTGGAGCTTCAAGGAGTACACTCTTCAAGACCAGCAGAGAAAGTTCTTGGAGCGCGCGGCGGGGACCTTTGGGTCCGAGCAAGCCTGGCACCAACGCTACGGGGAGCTGGACGTGTTCTTCAACGATCTGGCGGTGTGCTCCCCGACGCAGGCCTACCTGGAGAACGCACATGGCGAGGCCATTGCCCTGAAGCAGGCGATGAACGAGACCGCGGCGGAGTATTTCTCGCGACTGGAGACCCGCATGGCCTCCGTCAACTTCCTGGCCGGCAGAGTCCCCAATTGCGTGGAGATGACCAACCTGTCGATGCTCTCTACGTACCGCCGAGGGCTGAAATATGCACCCAAGGTGATGCGGCGCCTGAGAGCCATCCACTTGGATGTCTCCAAACCAGAAGAGTGGGAGAGGAAGGCCGTCGCTGACGACATCCCAGGCACCCACAACGCCTTGTTGAAGATTCGGGAAGTTGCTGAGGAGGTGGAGAGTGACATTGACACGGAGGCGGCTCAGAGGCGCTCTCAAGACCGTCCTCCCCGTGCTGTTTCCTTCGCTAACCCACCACCTCGCACCCCCTTCTACAGGCGTACCCCTTCTTCGAGCCGCCCAGCTCTTGCCATGCTGGAGAACGGGCCTGCCACCACCGTCGCCGCGGCAGTGACTCCTTTGCCACCACCACCTGGCCTCTCCCGCCCTGACGCTCCGAAAGTCCGCCGGTGCTTCGCCTGCGGCTCTGCGGAGCACATCGTCCGTAACTGTACGGACGAGGCTAAACTCAAGGAGTGGAGGGCCAATGCACCCGCTCGACTGGCGAACTCCCCTGGGTTTGTAGCCGCCGTCGTTTGGGCCATCGAGCAGCAAGAGGACATCTCCTCGGTGGATGGCGTTCCAGAGGAGTTTTCCGAGGAGGTCTTGGCTCTTGCTACCTGTGAGGACGAGCAGAGCTACCAGACCCTGGCGGCCCTTGCGGGCATCGAGCTTGTGGAGGGTGACGGCCTCCCCCCGGTGGAGAGCGATGAATGACTGGCCGGCGGCCAGCCCCAGACCCTGCCCTTCGAGGAAGTGAGGTCTTGCCCTGATGATCAGACCCTCTCCGCCCTGGAGAAGCGGTCAGAACCAGTGGAACCCCGACGCGCCCGAGGACGCAGAGATCCTTGGGGCCAACGTCCCCATCCCAAGAGCGTGGCCTTCACCTCTGGGACCCGCTTGCGACGCACCTACCGCTCAGCTGGTGCCCCATCGCCGCCGAGGGATGACTTGTTCAGCCACCCTCTTGCAGGAAGCACCCCCTTCGATGAGCCGTCACTACCTCTTGATGACGGCCCTGCTTATACACAAGCGAGGATCGAGGGTCGGAGGGGACGGCGAGTCCCCCGGCACAGATCCCCCATTATGGGCAGCAACCGCGGAGAGCCCCGCGATCTTCGCCCCCGACCGCGTGTTGTCCTACCACTGCCCATCTATCAGTCCAACCTCGCAGACCCACGGAAAAGGCTAACTGCGTGGCACTGGAAGAGAGATCTGTACTCCCTCCCCCTCGAAGTCGCCATGCAAAAGGTCCGCAGAGCTCTGCGCAAATCCCCAGAGGCTGCCAAGGACCTGGTGGATAAGATGTCGGAGCGCGCCCGCAGCCGCATACACTCTGGGAGTCGATCGCCAAAGGAGCGCGTGAACCGCGCCAACCAGCTGGCAGAGAGGATACGCATTGCCCGCGAACCTCAAGATCGCAAGGAGGGCCATCAGCGCATAGCATTGTGGCACCTCCTCTCACATGACGGTCACCAGCAAGTCCCCGAACCCTCTAACGCCAGCTCCCACGACCTCTACGCGGCTTGGAGAGAGCTGTCGCCCGCCGAGCAGCAAAAGGCAATCGCCACTTCGAGCCCGGACTCTTCTCCAGGTAGCAGGCTGTGGGAAAAGGAGGGCGCACGAAGAGCAGCAGCGAGATCTTCGACATCCCTCTGCACCCTGGACACTGAAGTGGGTACGATACCTGGGACAGCGGGAGATGTGGGTCTACCTGGCGCCTGGTGCAGTCTGCACGCAGTACACCAGTACAAGATGAGGAAGCTGGGTCCCAGCCCCTTGGGAGCATCCCCTCCATCATCCTCGCTCGCCGAGCCCACAACAGAGACTACATCTTCGCACCATGATAACGCGCCGGCCACTCCGGGAGGAAACCCCGAAGGTTCATCCTACTGCTCAGAGGTAGAGGAGACCTCCACACCCAGTTCGCTTTGCTTCACCCAGCAGATGACCACCGTCAAAACGCATGAAGCAGATGAAGCGCCGCCCTGTCTCGACAGCCACCCCATCGCTGAAGACCCTGAGGTGATGGAAGAGGAGTCCTCGGTCAATTCGCTCTGCTTCACCCAGCAGATGGCAGCAGCTGGGACCCCTGAGGCGAGAACTGACCACCAGAGCGCCCACCAACTCGCCCACAACTCCCCTACTGGCAGCCCTCAGCATGACGAGGATCCCCTCACCCATGGTAGTCTCATCAATAGTGTCGCTACCCATGCATGCGAGCCCCACAACAAGCGGCACTACCCACGTGAGCCCCACAGTAAGTGGCACTACCCATGTAAGCCCCACCACCAGTGGCACTACTCATGTGAGCCCTACTACCAGTGACACCACCCATGTGAGCCCTACCACCAGCGACACCACTCATGTCAGCCCCACCTCGAGCGAATGCACCTCAGCGGGCACCCTGCTGACGGCGAGTGTAGACAACCTCGTCAGTCATCCGACTGAAGATGTTGATTTGCTGGATGAGGAGTTCTACGCCGCGTGTAGGCAAACGTTGGAAGAATGCCGCGAGGCCTCGGACAACCTCCTCCCCAACCTCAAGTGCAAAAGCATACGCACAGATGGGGGAGTTCAGTGGAAGACCGACATCGAGGGTACCCTCGCAGCGGCACATGACGAAGAAGGACCGCTACTGCTGGTATTCTATGCAACCCTCAGAGGGCACACGGTCAAGGTGCTGATCGACTCGGGGGCCTCTGACAACTTCATCTCGGAGCAGAGCGCTAAGCGATGTGGCCTCACGACACGAGCCGGTTCCGAGATGCGAGTCACCCTGGCGGATGGGTCTGTGAAGATCACTGGCGCCACCGCGTACGCCAAGTTTAACACGCACACCACCACGGGCACCTATACGGAGAACGCCCTTGCCCTCCGGATTCTACCACTGGGCATACAGGTGGATGTTATCCTCGGCGGAAGGTGGCTGCGCAGTCACTCTCCTGTCACTCTGGGCTATGAAGGGAATGGCTCCGTCTCCTTCCTCAGGAAGTCCCGCAGTGGTAAGATTGGGGATCGCGTCACCATCATCACAGGCTGTTCTCCTGGGAAAGCATCTGGGGACAGGTCTCCGAAGGGCACGGCCTGCGCGGGATTGGTGGATGAGGTGTTCCTAACCCCTGCCCAGCTGAAGAAGTACCTGGTGTACGCGGAGACGCAGAAGCTACGCGGCAATGACGACCCGGAGATACAACCCGCCTGGCTCATGGTGGCCGAGAAGTCCCCCGATGATACCGCTTCTGCCTTTGCAGCCACGGCTATCGACTCTGAGAACGCCGAACCCGCTGCGGATACTGAAGATGCAGAAGTGAGCCCTGAGTGGACTTCTGGGGTGAGGAGTACAAAAAGGAGATGACGACTGCCCTACCGAACATCGATGGACTCAGACATGACCCCAAGATGAAGCCAACATTAACCTGGACCCTGAGCTGAGCAAGAAGGGGCCTCCCTGCCAGCGCATCTACAAGAAGTCTGCAGAGGAACTCCGCCAACTTCGAGAACGCGTGGAGACTCTGATGTCCAAGGGCTACATCCGACCTCTTCCAGCCCTTATGCAGCTCCCTGTCTGATGGTCCCCAAACCGGGGAACCCCAAGGAGCTGCGACTGGTGATCGATTACCGGCTCCTCAACCGCCAGACAGTTAAGGACAAGTATCCTCTCCCAGACATCTAGATGATGTTCGACGAGATGCAGGGTGCGAAGTTCTTCTCTTCGTTCGACGCGGTGGATGGCTTCTGGCAAGTACCGATGGCACCAGGAGATGTCGAGAAGACCGCCTTCACCACCCAGATGGGGTCATATGAGTGGTTGGTCATGCCGCAGGGGCTGCAGAATTCACCGTCTCAGTACCAGCGACGGATGCAGCGGGCCTTGGGCCATCTCCCATTTGTCCGGATCTTCATCGATGATGTGGTCGTCTTCAGCAACACCGCTGCAAAGCACTACGAGCACGTCAAGCAACTGCTCCTGACATGCAGGGAGAAGGGCGTCTTCCTCAAGAGGTCCAAGTGCCAACTGTTGAAGAAATCCTTGCGGTTCCTTGGCCACTGTATCTCCGCAGATGGCTGCAGACCCCAACACGACAAGGTGGCTGCAGTGAGGGACTGGCCCGAGCTGGAAACGGTTACCCACGTCAGGCAGTTCTTGGGCCTGGCGGGGTATTACCGCAGGTTCATCCACTGCTTCTCCGAGATCGCTCAGCCCCTCACCCGGTTATGTGAGACCTTCTAATTCGAAATACTCGATTTTCTACATTTAATTGAAATAAATACCCAAAACAGCCCCAAAGTCACGGCACCCTACCCTTAAGGTTGTAGGGCTATATATTTTTCAGATTCAGTACTTATCAAGTCACGTTTTCAAAACAGTTTTCCGTACTGTCTGCTCCTCCTCTTACAAACCCTGCAATCGGTACACGGAGGCATCCTCAATTTCACCGCCGTCATGCTCGCGCGTATTGCTTCAACTTGCGAAGCGTGCAGAAGGCCAATCCATATCGGTGAGGAGATGTGGCCGTGGGAGGTAAATCTCTGGGAATCTGTTTTGGCCGTCTGCTTTGAAAGAGAACCTCGACTAACTTGTCCGTGTACCTCTGTATAGAACGGTGCCAACGGTATACGCTCAGTCAAAACCCGTGCTTTGTGGGTATTTATCCACACAACGTGTGCTGCGGAACTGAACGACGGCAGACCTCTTATTCCTCCAGTAAGATCACCTATTGTCGCATGCTGCTCTATTATTGTACATTCACCCTGATTTCCACAGTTATCTAACACAACAGTACTGACAAGCAGCTGTTTTTTTACGCATATTTTACAGATATGTCCTCACTGGAAAAAGCTTGGACACTGTGTACGAGAGGAAAAGTGCTTTTATTCTCACCCTCCACGCCAACCCCCTCCAAATGCAGAGACTGCGACTGGCCTGAGCTCCATTAACCAAAAGTTTCCCTCTTCCGCGCTATCTCTCGACAATCGCAAAGTCCAGAATCCGGGTAGAATCCAGAATCGTGGCGCGGGGCGACGGAACAAGGTGCTAAAAAAAATAGCTTCTCCTAATCGCTTCGGGGGCTTCTTGCTGTACTAGTCCCTAGGGCACTCTGCGAAAACTCGCGTCGAAATCATTCTTATGTTGGCGACCGCAGGTTCAAAACAGCCAGCGCGCAGCGTTCTTCCGACAGTTCCTCATAAACACGTATGGACTGGATATCCTATGTGAGGGCACAGGTATACGTCCTCTCCTTTTGCTCACCTGCACCTTCCTTCGATTGCGTCCGTTGCCATCATCCGTAAAGCTACTGATACTCCCGCTGAAATCGGTGTCGAGACTCTCATTAGGTTAGGCCACGAGCCTCCCACAACCCAGCGCAGGGCTCTCGAGGTATCCGCAGGCTGTTGTGTATAGGGCTCTCGAGGTATCCGCAGGCCGTTGTGTATAGGGCTCTCGAGGTATCCGCAGGCTGTTGTGTGTAGGGCGTTCGAGGTATCCGCAGGCCGTTGTGTATAGGGCTCTTATCATCCTGGGCTTTTGGTGCTGTGGCTTCCAATTGCGATACACCGCGTCTCCCGAGGCCCGAAAGTTGAGGGTTGACGCCCTCACGCCTGTTTTCGTTTAACCTCGGGTATCGAATACCCTCCCTTCCCGGGGGCTCACCCTTGTCGACGGTCACCACAGGCAAACTCATGGTTCCTCTTTCTGCGGAAGCCCCGCGAAAGACGGTATGCAGTGACTTTGGGCAAATCTTTCTTTCAAGGGTGTTTGGGTTTCTGGGATCTGGGCTCTTACAGGAGGGCAGCACGGCAGAATGATAGCTCAGGTGGGAGGGGGCGTGACGCAGGGGTGCTGGATGTGGCTGGAGGCAAGGGGGAGCTCGCGTTTCAGCTCACAAACCTGTCGTGCATCCCCACCACAGTGATTGATCCGCGGCCGCTATGTGTTAAACCTTACGTTCGGAAGTACCATAAGGGGCTCTATCACAGCAGCCACGAGACTCCACCACCCCCCATCGCTCCGCCTCACATTCGCATGTTCTTCCGCGCGCTGTTTGCGGCTCAATTGCCCTCCGTGTCCGGCCCACCCATCGCCACCCGGTCAGCCGGCCTTGAACCATCGGACGAGCCTTCCACAAGTCCGTCTGTTACACCCCCTCCACCAGCTGCGCCACACCCCGACGGTGAATCTTCCGCCGTCCAGCCTAAGGTCTCAGCATGTACGAGCGATTAAGACAAAGTCCCTGCTCAAGAGCCGCCTCTGCTTGTTGATGCCCTTGCACCAGACCCCCTCGTACCGGAACCCATCAAACCAGACACCCTCACACCACCTCCCTTGGATAAACCCCTTTCGAATCAGAATCCCCTCGCACCAAACCCGCTCGCACGAGCCTCACGAGCACCCGAGCACCAAACCCTCTCATATCAGACCCCCTCCAAACCCTTGGCATAAGTCTCCCTTGCAGCAGAACCCCTCACACCACGGGCTTTCGTTTCAGACTTGATTTCTTATGATCAGTGGCTGCCATTCAGATGTACCAATGTGCTTTCCTGCATGTGTGCCTGTCAGCTTTGACAGCTTTCCTGCATATGTGCCAGTCAGCTTTGACAGCTTTCCTTCTCCATTCTTCCGCCGGGTCAACAGAAGGCGATGTGTTTGAGAAGGAGCTGGACGCGGCGAAGCGCGTGGCCTGGACGCGCAAGGGCCTTACTGCCACGGAGGTGAGGTTCTCCCTGCCGCCCGATCATATCCCTGCTCCACAGGTAGCCCCCCTGCACTGCCCGCTCGCCTCTTGTCTTTGCCGTGAACCCTCCGCGCCGCCATCTCCCCTCCGTGCCACTAAGGCATGCTCCCCGTGCTGATCTCTCACCTCACCATGAAGCTCCTGAGCGACATTGTGACATGACATTATGGCCGCCTTGTATATGCGCCCCCAAATCACGACTCAATATCCATATCAGCGCATTATGCATGTCACATTCAATGGCTATGACATCATAAGCCAGCCTTGATTTATAAACGATGCTGACATGTGCATCAAGCGCATGCTGTATGTGCCCCCAATGTGTTAACTGACATCATATGCTTGTTTATGCCCCCAATGTCTATCGTCATGGCCGCCTTGTGTAATAAGCTGATGTGACATGTAATGGCCGCCTTGTACGTGCCCTCAATGTGACATGACATCATGGCCGCCTTGTATGTGCGCCCCCAATGTGACATGACATCATGGCCGCCTTGTACGTGCGCCCGCAATGTGACATGACATCATGGCCGCCTTGTACGTGCGCCCCCAATGTGACATGTCATCATGGCCGCCTTGTACGTGCGCCCGCAATGTGGCATGGCATCATGGCCGCCTTGTATATGCGCCCCCAATGTGACATGTCATCATGGCCGCCTTGTGTCTGCGCCCCCAATGTGGCCTGACATCATGGCCGCCTTGTATGTGCGCCCCC
>LGRX02026356.1:0-16050 GCA_001247695.2 Cymbomonas tetramitiformis | reverse complement strand
ACATCTTTGAAGAAACTTTTATATTTTCAGAAGGAGGTGGGGGAAATTTTGGGAAATATCATTCTTGAAAGGCGGAAGAATTTTTGAGGCAGATCTGTAAAGATGGTAAGCAAAATTAGTTGGTAGATTTTGCATAAATCACTGAATTTTCTGAATCCGTTCAAGCAATCCCGGAATTGCCATGAATGAGGACCCAATTTATATAGGGGGTACGTAAACGTACAGGTGGGGAAAAAATAAATCTCGTATCCAAGGGAACATATGAATTCCTAGCACACACACTTATGTGAGCCAAATAGTGCACATGATCTTAATGTATGGTTGGTAATTGCATGTCAATTTGATAATTAAGAATTCAGGAATAGCATTTGCTGAAAATGGATGGCACTTTGTAAAGTATGTGTTATCAATTTAGCAAATTAGGAAGTAGGTGTTATCAATCTAGCAAATTATGAGGAAATAGAATAATTAAATGATTAATAATTATATGCATAATAAGTATGCCAATGGTCATAACAATCCATATATATGTGTATACTTGTATAAGGAACAAATGACAAAATAGATGCATAAGAAAGCATTTAAATATATATATTTGGTGTGCATTGGAAGTAAACAATGAATTTAGGAAAGGTACCAAGAATTGGTTCGTAAGGTGAATGAAGCATATCACATCTGGTCGAAATCACATTTGTAATGAAAGCGTGGTTATATCTATACATTTGAATAAAAGTGTGGTATCTACACACATTTTTTGTTCCATACGTTAGTTACTATAAGGCGATGTCACTACTAGTGAAGCAAGGTGTTATCAGTCTAAAAATTCTTCACATCCTGAGGAATCAGAATCACTATATTTTTCTATCTCGTCTTTATTCATTCGGTCACCATTAGCGTTCATCTTGCAGCCTGTATTGTTTTGGGTAGGTCGGCGTCTCCTCTTCTTCCGCACCGGTTGGTTCGTTTTTTCATCAATCACTGGTTTGTCGTCTTTAACTAATATGGGCATTGGTTGATTCATGAGGCGCATCAAGTAAGACATATCCCAATTGCGTGGGTGTTCCTTGGTTGGGGGGTTTTGCAGAATACCACCTTGTGGTCCAGAAGCTATGAGGCTGGCAATGTCTGGAGCATAATGATATAAATCTGCTGAGACCTCACACTTAGACTTCAAGACTGATATTGCCAACTGGCGCACCCTGTATTCCTCTACTGCAACGGAGCTCATAAAGTTTTCTGGATCAATGGCATGTCCACCTTGCTTGACCATTTTTTCGTTGAAACCACAAAGGGCGTTTGTATGAACGGTTGCCTTCTTAGGTGTGTTGGTCAACAAATAGGTATGAACCAATGTCTCAGGGATGTGGGTGATATCACAGTCTAGCCAGGTGATTACATAGTGGGTGTCTTGTGGGAGGTCTTCAGGTGCTAGTTCAGCACATTTGGGGCAGAGGCTTCCTTTCAATGCACGAAGTTGCTGTTGGTAACTGAGGTTATGAAAAGGAAGCAAGATCCCGAAATAGTGCAGGTTTTTTGCTCCTTCATCTGGTTCACAACCACATATTTACAATCAGATGCATCGTGCTAGGTGAACCAATAATTTGATGATTTGTGATGAAACTTAACAAGGAGTAATAAAAGTATTCCTAGGAATCCAGGCATTCATGGCTGTGAGGGAATATACCGTTGTCTGCGAACATTCGTACTAGTTGGTAGTTGTATCCATCTGGCTTGGGATGATTGCATGGATTTGTGATGTTTGTGGGATGGTACTTCATCAGCAGCCTTATTTCCTTTTCTAGGTGGTACCTGTAGTGGATATGATAGAAAAGTAAGCAACCGATGGTCATGGCATATGGTTTATGGCAGTGATGGTAAGAGTGTTATATTGAAGAACTTGTGGGTCTATATGGGGCGCATATGTTTGGGTCTTGCGCCTTTTAAGGGGATTGCCAAGTGTTGGGATGTGACAATCATGTCATATGCTAGGGATGGCAAGTTTGCTATGTTGTAGTGCTACAAGGGCCAAATGGAGGTCAATTTACAAGTTCTCACCCATAGAAGTGTTGGGATTGGTATATGGCGGTGTGGGTTCTATGTTGAAAGCCAAGGAGGTCCATTTTGGGACAATTTGACTGGCTCCTACTTAGGCGTGTGAGCCATATACTTGGCTATGGCATATGGCAGTTGAGATCTAGAAATAGAGGCAAAGGTAGTGTTTTTGATCGTACCAAACTAACAAATGTGGCGAGCAACGCGAGCAGTCTCAGCAGGGTTCGACAACATGCGGTTAAAGCCTGCCACGCAAGAAGAAGCATGCCCACCTGTTGCTCCGACTGGATTCCGACTTAGCGCCGAGGATATGCCAGCAAAACTTGTCACTCCCTCCGTTGCTTTCTTGCGCGGGAGAACCAATTCTGCGAAAGGTCAGCGCTCCCTTCGGTCTAGTTGACGCACATAAGACTCATAACAAGACAGTCTTCGAGCAACGGATCGAATATGATGGTCCCAACGCGAAGGTGCAGACGATGGAATATGCGTGGGTATAGCGTTTGATCTGGATGTTAGAGTCAGAGGTATAGACAGCCGCCATCGGCGAACTATTTGATATTCAACGGTAAAATTCGATTGCAGCGCATCGATACAGTATATGGGGGTTGCTCTTGAGACAATCGTTAATCGTAATTGTGATTATAACATTATAAAGTTGATGTCATTACCAAAATCGATTTCTCACTAAATTATCTTTAAGTTGCATATGAACCGGCACATATTATCAGGGTTCTTAAAAATTGTGCTTTAAATTTCACATTACACATTAAACCAGGCTAAATAAAAAAACAAAAAAACAAAAATTTTGAACACTTACAATAATATAAAATATATTCAAAAGTGTTCACATGGCAAGTCTATGGCATGTTCACATGCCTAGTCTAATATCCTATATCTATTTCCCAGCTGCCTTGCCGCGCGTGGGCTTGCCCTTTGCCGCATTCTCCAATAAATTGACTGCTGCAGCCACAGCTGGTGCAGGTTCCGCTTGCGGTGCTGCAACTGCTGCTGTCGGAACGATGGGAGCTGCTGAGGCCCCAACGCTAGGCGTTGCTGTGGCAGCGACGCCAGTAATAAAGAGAGACACCGGTGTCACCGAGGGAGTCGATGAGGCAGATTTCGTTTTCTTGAAAGGCGGAGGAGTGTACTCCTCCGCCGCATCGGTGTCGTCCTCACCGAATACCTTGTAGTTGGAACGCCATGTTGGTGGCGCCCCAAACTCTACGGCGAAGTCATCTGGCAGCTTCTGCACCAAAGGCTGCAGAAAGGCAGGCGACATAATGGTGAGAGAAACCTGTGCAATGTTGCGGTTTCTCTCATATTCTGACGCCTGCTTGACAAGCACCGTCTCAGGGCTTATCAAGAGACGATAAGCACCTGAGGCGGAGTTGTACGCCATCTGCAAACAGCACCAGTGAACATTTGTCAGTAAAAACATTAATTATTCCACACCCAAAAGAATTCAAACTTGAAAAATCACAACAAAAAAAAAACTTACCAGCGATGTAAAAAGGCCCGTATCCCATGCTACAGCTCCCATGGGGACACCGTCATACGACGTCAGGAAAATCGTGACCATGGTCTTAGGGGTCATACCCTTCGACCGCCCCTCAGTGGCATTGGTGGTTATGGCTACCAACACCTCTGTTTTCCCTAAGGAGGCAGCGGTTTCGCCATTCGCGACCTTCTCCATGAGGTCCATACCCGACATTTGCGTGAACAGTGCTTGAGACATAACGTGTGGTGTAAAGAGTAGTAACGGTTGGAAGGTAAGTTGTCAAAGTCGAATGAATGAGTTTTGAATCTTAACACTTGTGACGGCATATATATAGGCGATGGCGGTCCTAGATAAGGCGATTTTGGCACCATATTCATTTTGATTTTTAAAACAACATTTTCATTGGGTAAAGTTTTGGTGCGAGCCAAGATTGGATAACAACTTTGGGAATTAGATTTGGCAACTATTTCCACCAACGGCGTCAATTTAAGGACCATGTGATAGACCATCACAATCATGGCGGCGATGTTGCCACCGCACATTAATTTTGTTTTTTTAGCATTTTCATTGGAGCGTAGTTTTGGTTAAAGTCGCGATTGGATTCACCTTTTAGATGAGATTGGGTAACGCATTTTCCACCAACGGTGTCAATTTAAGGACTATGTGATAGGCCCATTAATGATTTGCATGCCTCGAAAACCTACATGTTATTATTGTCCAAATTACAGGTGTCTTTCGGGCTGAGTAGATAGGGGGGGTAACCGCGGGGGGCTCCACCCCGGACCCCTCCTGAATTATATTATCAACGCAGTCATTCATGGGTGACCTTACTCATTTCAGAGTTAATGATGATGCCACCAACGCGACTGTGCATGGCATCCTGGGGAAGCGGTCAAGCAATGCCTGTGTCAGCCGTGCAATCTGGAACCCAGTTATGGACTGCGTGCACCGCGAGCCCGCGAAACGGCCAACCGCCGCTAGCCTTGCCCGTCTTTTTGTGACCTCCGAGGCGGCTACCGATGGCAAGTTAGTCCGTCTGGGTAAACCAATAAGCGCCTATGGATGCTAACCTAGGAGGTAGGTTCGTCGCCGATGTCCTCGTATAGGGTATTGGATGATGTTCATATGTTCCCGCCTGATGCCTGCATTGCGGCTGCAAAGCTGCCTTCCTGGCATGCGATAAATCATAGCGATCCAGCCAGTTGAATGGAGATGGTTGGTTTTCTTACTTCTGAAAACCTGCGTAGCTTTAATACTGTTACCGCTTAACACATTCTGACTGACACGTCAGTGGCAAAGGAGTCACTGCCGTCGTCATCGTATCATTCCTCAGTAACCTGATATTGACAATATCTTCTCTGACAAGTCTGCATCTCACAGATGGTCATCTTCGCAAAGCCTGTCATACTGTCACCACTGTCATGCGTGTCACCAGCTGAACAAACCCGGCGCGGTACCATGAAAAGCCGGCGTTTGTTACAGCTGTCGCAAACGCGTGCATATGATGGTACAAACATTCTCGGAATCGAACGAACTTAACACTCGCGACTGGTCACAAGCATCATTAACATTCACTGGTGTCGGTAACTGTACGAGCAATTCTCAACACAGCATAAGATCGTAGAGCTACAAAATTTTTAAAATTCTGATGCCCTGATATCGAACGCTGAACTCTTACATGCAAGCCCAGATTCCAACATTCCCCATCTGTAGCTGCTGCGTGCAGTAGCACAGACTCAAATGTGGGCTTGTTCAGCAAACCGGGTCGTATCACCATCTGCCATGAACTTGCCCAATCCAAACTGAAAGTGAACATACCAATGCCTTCACCTTCTCCACCCTGTAACATTCTGGCTCTGACCAGCGGATTCTTGAACACCAAGACCCACATACACCTGCGGCCAATAGGTCCATGTTCCAGATGCCCAATCACATGCAATCGTCCTGTCTGACTCAATCGTCTGAAGTACGCAGCCCTGCTCTCGGTCATGTCTGTCAAGTAATAAGATGGAACGTGGACACATGCCACCACACGACTGGCCATTACTGCCAACGGAAACGCGATATCCAGCGCTGCGAACCAAGATGAAGTCACCACTGCGTCACAGACGCCATACTTCTCCTTCCATATACGATAGTTACCTGGCTGAAGTGCGTCATGCGCCTCAGACCAACCCAACTGAGAGTTCCAGTCGTTATTCATGAATCTCAACTGCGGCCATTGCTCCACCATTACCTCACTGATGACCCCAGTGCCTGCCCATGGGTCCCACACGCCATCGACGGACTTCCAGTCCACCTCTGTTGCCAAACGCCTCACCTCAGAGGGCACTGTGATAACCAATTCAAGCCCCCACTGCAGCGCGCTAGCTTCTCTCACCTGAGCCTTGGTCACGTGTCTCAACTCCCCTCGTCTTTCAACTTCTTCTTCAGCCAACGCAGGCACAAGAGGTGCATCCCTCAGCTGCCTTGCCATGGCCTTCTGTTCCCGATATTTCTTGCTCAGCACCGTGCGATGCCCCTCATTCCAGTGCCCTGGCATGAAGATCTGCACAGCCTCAGAGAGCTTGTCCTGCCTTTCCCAGTCAATCTGATCTGGCATGCCCAAGAACATGTCCTCTTCTTTCAACAGCATCTCCCTTGATGAGATGGCATGCCAAGGCTGAAACTTGTCTCCCTTCACCACCCGACGGGGACCCACGTCTGCTGGCAACAGGCGCATCTCCGCGGACAGCTTCTCATTCAATTGCTGCTCCTTCATGCCCAGTCTATCCTCTAGGGCACCAGGACTCTCGTCTTTCTGGGTCTGCACCTCAGCATTGGCGGCTTGCATCCCCGTGCCTGAGCACCTGGGACACAGCCACTCGCCTTCTGGTACTTCATCCAGTGCTGGGGTCAAACACCACAGGTGGTATCCCCTGTTGCATGCGTCGCACAACAACATCTCTGCTTCTCCATCAGTCTTCCTGCACACTTCACATGCTAGGTGTTTGCTGGGGACGGCTGCACTGCAGTCATACTGGTCCTTCACCTGTAGGTGACATGGCGCGATGTTCTGCACGGTGCTCTTCTCTCTTAACTTGGTGGCGTCCTCAAGCACCACCACACCATCTCGCTGTATCTTGACCAGCTTCAGAATGGCGGATTTGGTCGCGACTTCCATGCCGCTGCGAGGCTTCTGCCTGATGTAGACGAAATCGCCCACTAAACTGGTGTGGACTAGGCTCATAGCCCCCACCTCTTTTCCCTTCATAATGTAGTGTATCACGATGCTGTGCGACCTCCAGGCTGCAACCAGCGTGTACCATAAGTCGCCTCACCACCTGTGCTCTCCGGTGGAGGTCCTTGACTCTGGCATCCTTCTCATCTTCGACCTCAGCACCAAAATCTATGCTGGGTGCCTGCTTCAAATCAGGCGGCACTACTGCCTCTTGGGCAAACAACATGGTGAACGGCGCCACCCCCGTGGACTCCTGGCGTGCTGCATTATAGCTCAGCACTAGTGGCCAGAGCTGCTCATCCCACTCATAATCGAGACCCTTCTCCAAGGCAAGCTTCTTAAAGCAGAACTTCATAGTGCGTACCACTCTCTCGGTCAGCCCATTGCCTTCTGGTGAGTCTGGCGAGGTGACTCGCCGGTCGATCAGGCAGTCTCTGCATAGCTGCTTGAACTCGCCTTCAAACTCCTTTCCTCCATCCACCAAACATTCTGCCGGCGCACCAAACACAGCCAGTACATGACTGCGAAATGCCGCTGCGATGGTGCTCGCCTCCTTGTCAGGAATGGGCACGCAGATTATGAACCTGGTGTAGTGCTCGGTCATGATGAGCACTCGGTTGTTGCCAGACTTGGTTTCTCTCCTCGAAGGCCATGCCAAATCCAGCGACCAGCGATACATGAACGACACGATCTCAAGGGGAGATAAACATGCCTCCTCTCTCGCATAATGAGTCTTCGCGCGCTGACAGGTCTCACACTGGGTGACCACAGCCTCCACGTCTTTCTTCAGATCGGCCCACCAATGGCGCTGCCACAAAAGATGCTGCGTACGTCTTATGCCCCAATGTCCAGTTCTGGAGTGGTATTCCTTTACCAACGCGAGACGGTCAGCAGGCTTAGGTATTCTCACCTCCTTGCCCTCAATGGTTCTCCCACCACGTTCACCACGTAGTGAGGCGCGCGGTCTGTCCTTATCACTGGCCTGGGATGCCAGCCCTTGCATATGATTGACGATACGATTCGTCCTTCTGGTCTCACCACCTTGCTCATGACGGAGCGAAACTGGTGGCTCTGGAACAAGTTGCTCCAATACGCCCGCAATCGGTGTGCGTAAGCGCCTGCTTGTGCTGCATCAAAGGACACTGGTCGACCAATGACTCTGGCAATGTACGGGAACACCTCGTCCCTGATCTTGGTTCCAGGTCTGTGCGACAACGGAGAAACGTTTTCCAGGATATAGCCTGGAGGCCTCTGCCGCTGCAGCTGCTGGAGTGTGGACAGAAGCCTGACCACTTCATAAAATAATTTGCTGTACGGCACCATGGCTGGCGTAGAAGCTCACTCCCCAGTCCAGTAAGCAAGTACAAGGTCGCTGGCAGAGTTGGGAGCTAAGCCAGTGTGCTGGGCACCCCTGGATTCGCAACACCACTGCTGATTCAGAAGGTGGCCTGTGATATGAGGGCCTCACCGGCTGACCAATACCGTAGGAAAGATAGAAGAATTCTCCAACACATTATGATAAAGCACTAGAAGGTCACTCCAGTAGTAAGCAGCACTCCAGGCTGGTAAAGTAATTAACTCTGAATCCACCAGGTAACTGTGTCACACCAGGGAATATCGCTTAAAAGACCACTCAGTTGTCGCCGTCAGGGCTGATGCTGCTGCCAGTCCTCTGGCAAGCTTTTCCCTGCTTCAGGCTTAGGCCAGTACACCAGGGGTGTCCCTGGATTAACCGTCAGACAAGGTGGAGCTGCCCAAGAAACCGTAAGTTGCAGTTCCAGACATAGAGCAGTGATTCACTACTGATCCACTTCTTCGCTGGTAAGTAAAAGCAGATGTCGCCGCTGATTAGCTCCTAGGCCAAGCACACCTGCCTTTCAGCTAGGCCAGTACACCAGGGGTGTCCCTGGATTCACTTCAGACAAGGTGGCCAGCTGGAGAACCCACTGGAAGGTAGTTCATCAAGGTGCACATTAGCTGTTGATCCACTCTTAGCCGGTAAGTCCAGGCAGATGCCGCTGCTGATTAGCTCCCAGGTGACACACACTTGCTTTTCAGTTAAGCCAGTGCACCAAGGGTGCCCCTGGATTCACTTCAAACAAGGTGGCCAGCTGAAGGAACTACTGAGAGGTGCTCATCCAGGTGTACACTCACTGCTGATTGACTCTGTCGCCGCCGCCGCCCAAGCTCATGCCGTGCTGATTAGCTCAAAACTGAAGAACACCTGTCAGCAGTTAGGCCAGTGCACCAGGGGTGCCCCTGGATTCACTGCAGAACAAGGTGCTGAGCATATCACCGGGTAGAAGGAGGCCGCTCATGACTAGTGAATTCAAAGCTGATCCGTCGCCGCCGTAGCTGGTAGCTCTTTCAGTGCAAGCACCACCAAGTTCAGGGAAGAAAAAGGGTCCGCCAGTGCACCGTGGGTGCCCCTGGAGTCGCCTGACTTCCGAATCCGCTCTTGCAACTGCTGCTGAGTTCTCGCCAAAGGGCCCTTACTTCTGGATTGACACTGAAATAAAAAGCCGCTCCGCGCAGGACATTATTGTTTTGAAAAAGTATGAAAACAGCAGTAAAATGTATCCGTCAAAATTGATATTATATCACAAAATACGAATTATTGTGTACAAAAGCTGTGAGCAGAACTGTCTTAGCAATCTAGCACTGGCACGCGAACAGCCACCTAGCACTTGCGAAGGCAAAACAATAATGAGTCCACTGCTCTGACCTTCGGTCAGAGGTCACTTATCTCTCAATGCTCTGTCACATTTCCCAAAACTGTAACGGGTTCTAGCCCTCGAATCTTCATCTGGCCAATGGAAAGTCATTATTCCGTGCCAGCTTCAATACTGTTACCGCTTAACACATTCTGACTGACACGTCAGTGGCAAAGGAGTCACTGCCGTCGTCATCGTATCATTCCTCAGTAACCTGATATTGACAATATCTTCTCTGACAAGTCTGCATCTCACAGATGGTCATCTTCGCAAAGCCTGTCATACTGTCACCACTGTCATGCGTGTCACCAGCTGAACAAACCCGGCGCGGTACCATGAAAAGCCGGTCTTAAGGGTTCGCTTGGAAGCGATATGATATATGATATATAGCGAGGCTATTATGGAACGTTAATAGCTCACGCAGCGTATGTGTGGATATGAGTGCAGTGCTTCTTCAGAAGTGACTGCTGTAGCCCAACGCTACATCATTTTACGCAATGCCCCGCATCTCATAGATGCCACCACAATTGGGTTGTGAACCCAAGGCATTGGTTGAACAATCAGTATCGGCTGAACGAATAAGCCATATGATACTCGCATGCTTGTTCAGAACATGCTAGAAGCGAAGATGAGTTTTCTCCGAACACTTCCGGTTCTTCAAGACTTCATCTTGCTTTGTCATCTCGATGCCACAACCTGGCCTCTCAATGACAGGTGTCACTCAAGGTGAGTGAATGACAAATGGTACGACTGTACATGTCATAGTCGACCGTACTGACGACTGTCATAAATGTATGACGCGACTCGACCTGTACAGTCATGATCGACCATACTGTCGACTGTCATAATAATATATGACACGACCGACTGTCATAATAATATATGACATGACATGACATGGCATGGTATGACATGTATGACAGGTATGACACGTATGACATGTATGACACATATGTCATCGGTCATAACCCTGACAGATCTCCCCTCTTAAGAGAGTTGTGTCCTCACAACGGGCATACCTTTGTATATGTCTTTAATGTCTTTGTTGTTGTCGCTTCTTGCTGGTACCAGTCTTCTTACACCGATTTGAGGCGTCCCTCATGGTGTTTTTAGGTTATTGGGGGGAACTGAGTCCACTTTAGTCCCTCACCTTAGGCATTTAGCCATACAGTCCTTAGGATGTAGCCCACCTTTCCGGAAATCGTATCGTTGAGTGACGTTCCAAGGTTCAATGAAGAGCGTTTTCGCGATACAATCCTACGCTGGATTACTGATTGATCCACACGTTATCATGTATGTGCTAGACGATTCAAAGCATCCGAAGTCTACGTTACGGATTATTTGCGCTAGCCGTCGTCGCCTTTTGCGCGATCGATGATCCCACGATTATAACGAATTATATTCGAACGATTCTCGGCCTAATATAGTGCACCCAACTCTTCCTCCCCTCCTTAAGCTACTTTGGAGGATCCTAGGCGGTGATGGGGAGCCCGATTTCGATAATAAACGAACAAAGGGGCTTGTTTTAATGCAAACGGAGCGGCCCTGCTTAATGGAATTGGATTTATAATCCTTTACCGGTCTGCTCAACTCCTCAATATTTTTGTCCAGTACGCACGCTTTGACG
Organism: Cymbomonas tetramitiformis; assembly: GCA_001247695.2. Classification (NCBI taxonomy): domain Eukaryota; kingdom Viridiplantae; phylum Chlorophyta; class Pyramimonadophyceae; order Pyramimonadales; family Pyramimonadaceae; genus Cymbomonas; species Cymbomonas tetramitiformis. The sequence continues at coordinate 4,939 of LGRX02026356.1, read as the reverse complement.
AACATCTATCGCGATGAGTGAGAATGGATTCGCCACGTACTAATGTGAGATTTATTTAGTTATGTTTGTCAAGCACAACTTAGGATCACAACTCCGTCTACCTCAGTCGATGTCTCCGGTAGTTTCGGATGACTGGCCAAGAATCCGATGACAAACCACGGTTTTGGCAAAGGTAGCATTTAGCAGTTTTTATTTATCCACAGATATGATATCTCGTTGTGCGTATCTGTGCAAGGGTATGATTTTGAACAAGGCTCACTACACCTTTAGCAAGGAAGGATCAATTCCCGCTTCAATGCAACATAATGATAAACATTAAGAGCAAGGTTATATAGATGATCGATATGTATTAGTATATATTACAAGAAGTAAGGGCATAAGGCTTAATATAATGTTTAGCCTTCATAGGCAGCTATAATGTCTGCTGCATTGGTCAGCTCTGTGGCTTTGACCCAGGTGTCATGCTCAGGACCGTAGCCTGCATATCGTACTAAATAGTATTTGACACCTCTAGTGAACTTATCCGAGAGTATATGTGATATCTCAAACAGTGGTTGCCCTTCTTCGGTGATCATCTGTGGCAGAGGCAAAGGTGCTTGGATCGAGTCATTGTACAGCTCTAATCTGGAAACAGGCTGTACCGGATGAATACGGATATCAAGATTTCCGAAATCTAACTCGTATGCACGTCCATGGCTAAGCACTTTGGAAATAGTGAACGGCCCAATATATGGCTGCTTAAAGTGTCTGCCTGCCTCTGTCAAACCAGTCCATTGAATAAACTCGGTCCGTAAAAGAACTTTCTGCCCAACTGCAAATTGCTTAGGCATGTGAGTCTTATTGAATCTGGCTTGGCTAATTTCTGCTGCTCGGGAAATGTTGTCTACCGCGTTGGCATGAACAGCCGAGTACTGGTCAAAATGATCTCGAATAGCTCTTTGTATTGGAACAGGAGCTTCTGGCGGAATAGTGATAACCAGGTCATGAGGCGAAAGTGGTTGCGCCATCGAGTCGAGATAAAATGGTGAATAACCAGTTGATGCAGAAACGGTATTGTTAATTGCAAACTCCACCAGAGGCAACTTGTCCTCCCACGAATTGGCTGAAGTATCGTTGCAACAACACCTGAAAAATGAAAATGCTACTAATCAGTTTGTAAACCAGAGGATGGTGAAATCATATCATGAATCAACAATTTGAAAAATACCTGAGGATGTCCTCAATGAAGGCATGGCTCCTCTCATTGGCAGCATTCGACTGTGGATGGTGTGATGACGTCATGGACAATCTCGTACCAGTAGATTTCCACAGTGTCTGCCAGAATGTAGAGGTGAATCTGGGGTCTCGATCTGAGATGATGTTCCTCGGAAGACCATGGAGCTTGAAGATATGCTGCATATAGATGGAAGCAGTATGCTGAGCTGTCCAGGTCATGCTGAAGGGAATGAGATGACAACGATGAGAGAATTGGCACATTACCACAAATATACTGTCGTGCCCATTAGTGGTGATAGGCAGATCAGTGATCAAATCAAGAGATACATCAAGCCATTTTGTCTTAGGCACAGAATATCGTATGTGTGCCTGACCATAAGGCTTGTGTCGCCTCGTTTTCTGGCGCTGACAAACGGGGCACTCCAGAATGTACTTGATAGCTGCCGTTGTCATTCCTGGCCAATAATACCGGCTACGCAGAAGATGAAGCATGCGATTTTTGCCTACATGACCAGAAATAGTGGCTGAGTGGCACTCATGAAGAAGAATGTGGCGGAGCTGTGTGATCTCACCGTCATCTGTGGGGACTTTAGCTGTTGGTGGAATGTACAGCTGTCTGCCATATATGGTCTTACGATAGATCAACCCCTGAATGAGCTCGAAGCTGTAGCTGCTGACTGACTGTGATGAAGTCGATGATGTCAGCTTAGCCAAAATAGACTGTGCAAATGTGTCACGATCATATTCGGATATAATGATGTCGTGTAGCTGATGAGCTGATGAAGAAGATATAAGAGCGATGAATGTAGGATCTGCGGATGGAATGACCTCGCTGATGTCCAAATGATGAAGACAATCAGTAAGTTCAAAAAGTGCAGAGATACGCGTGAGTGCGTCTGCAACCTTATTCTTCTCGCCAGCAATGTGCTCTATACGGAAGTTGTACTCAGAGAGTTCGTCCAACCACCGTGCCTGTTTGGGGCTCAGTGTGGATTTGGTCTGGAAATAAACCAGAGGCTGATGATCTGAGCGTACAATAGTCTCAGGAGCTCCCAACAAGATGTGGCGAAAGAATCGGAAGCCTTCCACAATGGCAAATAGCTCGATCTCAGGAATAGGCCAACGTCTCTGTGTGTCGGATAGAGTGACGCTGTGATAGCCACATGGCTTCATACCTTTTCCTTGATCCTGGAGTAATACTTGGCCAACGTGTGTGCCTGATCCATCGCCCTCCAAAATAGATGGCAGTTTCTGATCTGGGAGCTGCAATACTGGAGCGTTACAGATGGCACTTTTGAGGTTATCAAATGCCTGCTGCTGCTCAGAATCCCAGACAAATTCTGCATTATCTTTAAGGAGACGATTGAGAGGTTCAGCAACTTTGGAGAACTTTGGTATGAATCTCCTAAATTGACCAACCATGCCCAAGAATGACCGAAGGGATGACTTGCCATCTTTAGCCATACGGCGTAGAGGCTGCTTTCCAACGGTAGGACCATAAGACACTGGAGGCTGAATTGCCATGAATGCTCTGATCCTGTCTTCGATGATGGATAGGCCTGCTTCAGATATGTGATGTCCGATAAAATCTATAGATTTAACGAACAACTCCACCTTGGAAGGCCTGATGAAAAACTGGTGATCTCCGCAACGCTGGAGGAACTGTCGAACATGCTTCACATGACTGTCAAAATCTGGACTGTATACGATAGTGTCGTCCATGAATATGACAAGGAATTGGTCGATGAAGTCGAAAAATGCCCGATTTCCTACACGAAGTGCTGTTGCAGGAGCATTGGTCAATCCGAAAGGCATAACTGTCCATTCATAAGAACCGTATCTGGTGCGAATAGCAGGTTTATGTATATCATCCGGATGAATGGGGATTTGGTGAAAGAACTGGTTGAAATCAAATCTACTGAACCATCTTGATCCCTTCAGCTGCTCTAGTAGGGTGTCATGTGGTGGTAGTGGATACGTGTCCTTGACAGTGATGTTATTCAGGGCACGATAATCACAACACATCCTCCACTTTCCCCCTGGCTTAGGAGCGAAAATGATTGGGCATCCATATGGCGATGATGATGGACGAAGGATACCCAACTCGACATATTTGATGATTTGTCGTTTGAGTTCCTCCATCATGGGTGCTGGAATGGTGCGTACTGGCTGTGAAGGAGGCTTATGTCCAGGTTCGATGTCGATTCTATGATATCCACCTTCAAACCGTTCTGGCCTATGACCAGCCGGAAGATCCTCCTGGAAAACGTCTGAAAAGTCTTCTCTCACTTGATCACGTGCTGCTGTGACCTCGGGGTCTTCCATTGTGGTGTCTGAGTCTGATGCTGCAAAGACCAATTCACCATCGACCTCGGTGAGGAAAAAGAGATATGCTACGGCTTCTTCAGCCGAACCACTGGATCGAATGCGACGGAGATGTTTCCTCATAGTGGTGGCACTGACCAATTCCATTTCAGGAAGGCCATCTGAGTCTGGAGTCTGCTCAACTCTGGACAATACTGTGCGAATACTGGAGCCTGATGAGTGCTTCCTAGTGATCGTCAGATTTTTGGTCTGAAAGTCAATATGTGGATTCCTCCTCTCCAACCAATCTTGACCCAGAATGACAGTGAATGGTTTCATGTCAATGATGTAGAGATCTACTGAATCCTTATACTTGCCCAGCGTGAATGTAGCATTGGGAAGATAGGATGTACATGGTAGTTGGCTTCCTCCAGCCAATCCCACTGAAAATGATGAAGAATCTGTGGGAGGTATACCAAGCTGAGCAGCGAATTGTCTGTCGATGAAAGATGATGTGGCTCCTGGATCAACCAAAATGTGAGTATTCTGTCCATGGACTTTCCCCTTATACAGCAACAGCTTTTTCTGTGATTTCAGCTGTGCTGTCTGAGACTGCATCTGTGCGATGTTTTCTGTGGGATTATCCATCTGCTGAAACTGTAGTGTCAGTCTGGATAGGACTTCCTCTGAAATACTCTCAATCCGGCCACTTGCTTCAGTGGCACTTTCTGGCTGATCTACCCTCGGGGTGCTCTCATCACCGGTACCTGCGCAGTACCCTGAGAGTTTCCCTGAGGAGCTGAAGCTGATGGAACTGGATCTGGAGTTGCAACTGCTGCATTGATGCTGTGCTGACTCTTCAGTTCCTTGACCAAGGTGTTGATCGTGTTAATGAGTTTGTTAGACCCATCTTTTGCACCCTGATTCTTCTGTGGCTGTCTCTGATTCTGAAAGGGATTCTGTGCTGGTGGCTTGCCTTTGATCTGCTTTCCATCATTGGTAGTGGTGGCCCAACAATCCTTCTCGATGTGACTTGGTCGATCACAACGATGGCAAGTCTTATTCTGATTCTGTTTCTGTGATTGTCCTTTTCCTTTTCCTTTTCCCTTGCCTTTGCCACTTTTTCCTTTATTCCTATTTTGATTGGACTTCTGACTGTCATTCTGTTTCCAATTCTGATTTTTGGATCTGTCGTATGGCTTATTGCCACGTCCTCTGTCCTTATCCTTTTTGGCTGGCCCTCCAGATGACTGTTCCTTCTGCCCTCTATAATGAAGAGTCTCTGATTGCTTCGAATGAACGACATAGTTCAAGTCGAGCAATATTTGTGTGGTTAGTGACCACGACATATTATTCCTTTCTGTCTCTGTCAGGAATCGTAAATGAAACTGTCTGCGAAGTTCCGGATCTACACTGTTGA
>LGRX02026355.1:0-42158 GCA_001247695.2 Cymbomonas tetramitiformis | reverse complement strand
TAGCGAGGCTATTATGGAACGTTAATAGCTCACGCAGCGTACGTGTGGGTATGAGTGCAGTGCTTCTTCAGAAGTGACTGCTGTAGCTCAATGCTACCTCATTTACGCAATGCCCCGCATCTCATAGATGCCACCACAATTGGGTTGTGAACCCAAGGCATTGGTTGAACAATCAGTATCGGCTGAACGAATAAGCCATATGATACTCTCATGCTTGTTCAGAACATGCTAGAAGCGAAGATGAGTTTTCTCCGAACACTTTCGGTTCTTCAAGACTTCATCTTGCTTTGTCATCTCGATGCCACAACCTGGCCTCTCGATGACGGGTGTCACTCAAGGTGAGTGAATGACAAATGGTATGACTGTACATGTCATAGTCGACCGTACTGACGACTGTCATAAATGTATGACGCGACTCGACCTGTACAGTCATGATCGACCATATTGTCGACTGTCATAATAATATATGACACGACCGAATGTCATAATAATATATGACATGACATGACATGACATGGATGACATGTATGACACGTATGACATGTATGACACATATGTCATCGGTCATAACCCTGACAGATCTCCCCTCTTAAGAGAGTTGTGACCTCACAACGGGCATGCCTTTGTATATGTCTTTAATGTCTTTGTTGTTGTCGCTTCTTGCTGGTACCAGTCTTCTTACACCGATTTGAGGCGTCCCTCATGGTGTTTTTAGGTTATTGGGGGGAACTGAGTCCACTTTAGTCCCTCACCTAGGCATTTAGCCATACAGTCCTTAGGATGTAGCCCACCTTTCCGGAAATCGTATCGTTGAGTGACGTTCCAAGGTTCAATGAAGAGCGTTTTCGCGATACAATCCTACGCTGGATTACTGATTGATCCACACGTTATCATGTATGTGCTAGACGATTCAAAGCATCCGAAGTCTACGTTACGGATTATTTGCACTAGCCGTCGTCGCCTTTTGCGCGATCGATGATCCCACGATTATAACGAATTATATTCGAACGATTCTCGGCCTAATATAGTGCACCCAACTCTTCCTCCCCTCCTTAAGCTACTTTGGAGGATCCTAGGCGGTGATGGGGAGCCCGATTTCGATAATAAACGAACAAAGGGGCTTGTTTTAATGCAAACGGAGCGGCCCTGCTTAACGGAATTGGACTTATAATCCTTTACCGGTCTGCTCAACTCCTCAATATTTTTGTCCAGTACGCACGCTTTGACGAACATCTATCGCGATGAGTGAGAATGGAATCGCCACGTACTAATGTGAAATTTATTTAGTTATGTTTGTCAAGCACAACTTAGGATCACAACTCCGTCTACCTCAGTCGATGTCTCCGGTAGTTTCGGATGACTGGCCAAGAATCCGATGACAAACCACGGTTTTGGCAAAGGTAGCATTTAGCAGTTTTTATTTATCCACAGATATGATATCTCGCATGTGTGCGTATCTGTGCAAGGGTATGAATTTGAACAAGGCTCACTACACCTTTAGCAAGGAAGGATCAATTCCCGCTTCAATGCAACATAATGATAAACATTAAGAGCAAGGTTATATAGATGATCGACATGTATTAGTATATATTACAAGAAGTAAGGGCATAAGGCTTAATATAATGTTTAGCCTTCATAGGCAGCTATAATGTCTGCTGCATTGGTCAGCTCTGTGGCTTTGACCCAGGTGTCATGCTCAGGACCGTAGCCTGCATATCGTACTAAATAGTATTTGACACCTCTAGTGAACTTATCCGAGAGTATGTGTGATATCTCAAATAGTGGTTGCCCTTCTTCGGTGATCATCTGTGGCAGTGGCAAAGGTGCTTGAATCGAGTCGCTGTACAGCTCTAATCTGGAAACAGGCTGTACCGGATGAATACGGATATCAAGATTTCCGAAATCTAACTCGTATGCACGTCCATGGCTAAGCACTTTGGAAATAGTGAACGGCCCAATATATGGCCGCTTAAAGTGTCTGCCTGCCTCTGTCAAACCAGTCCATTGAATAAACTCGGTCCGTAAAAGAACTTTCTGCCCGACTGCGAACTGCTTAGGCATGTGAGTCTTATTGAATCTGGCTTGGCTAATTTCTGCTGCTCGGGAAATGTTGTCTACCGCGTTGGCATGAACAGCCGAGTACTGGTCAAAATGATCTCGAATAGCTCTTTGTATTGAAACAGGAGCTTCTGGCGGAATAGTGATAACCAGGTCATGAGGCGAAAGTGGTTGCGCCATCGAGTCGAGATAAAATGGTGAATAACCAGTTGATGCAGAAACGGTATTGTTAATTGCAAACTCCACCAGAGGCAACTTGTCCTCCCACGAATTGGCTGAAGTATCGTTGCAACAACACCTGAAATTGAAAATGCTACTAATCAGTTTGTAAACCAGAGGATGGTGAAATCATATTATGAATCAACAATCTGAAATTTACCTGAGGATGTCCTCAATGAAGGCATGGCTCCTCTCATTGGCAGCATTCGATTGTGGATGGTGTGACGATGTCATGGACAATCTCGTACCAGTAGATTTCCACAGTGTTTGCCAGAATGTAGAGGTGAATCTGGGGTCTCGATCTGAGATGATGTTCCTCGGAAGACCATGGAGCTTGAAGATATGCTGCATATATATGGAAGCAGTATGCTGTGCTGTCCAGGTCATGCTGAAGGGAATGAGATGACAACGATGAGAGAATTGGCACATTACCACAAATATACTGTCGTGCCCATTAGTGGTGATAGGCAGATCAGTGATCCAATCAAGAGATACATCAAGTCATTTTGTCTTAGGCACAGAATATCGTATGTGTGCCTGACCATAAGGCTTGTGTCGCCTCGTTTTCTGGCGCTGACAAACGGGGCACTCCCGAATGTACTTGATAGCTGCTGTTGTCATTCCTGGCCAATAATACCGGCTACGCAGAAGATGAAGCATGCGATTTTTGCCTACATGACCAGAAATAGTGGCTGAGTGGCACTCATGAAGAAGAATGTGGCGGAGCTGTGTGATCTCACCGTCATCTGTGGGGACTTTAGCTGATGGTGGAATGTACAGCTGTCTGCCATATATGGTCTTACGATAGATCAACCCCTGAATGAGCTCGAAGCTGTAGCTGCTGACTGACTGTGATGAAGTCGATGATGTCAACTTAGCCAAAATAGTCTGTGCAAATGTGTCACGATCATATTCGGATATAATGATGTCGTGTAGCTGATGAGCTGATGAAGAAGATATAAGAGCAATGAATGTAGGATCTGCAGATGGAATGACCTCGCTGATGTCCATATGATGAAGACAATCAGTAAGTTCAAAAAGTGCAGAGATACGCGTGAGTGCGTCTGCAACCTTATTCTTTTCGCCAGCAATGTGCTCTATACGGAAGTTGTACTCAGAGAGTTCGTCCAACCACCGTGCCTGTTTGGGGCTCAGTGTGGATTTGGTCTGGAAATAAACCAGTGGCTGATGATCTGAGCGTACAATAGTCTCATGAGCTCCCAACAAGATGTGGCGAAAGAATCGGAAGCCTTCCACAATGGCAAATAGCTCGATCTCAGGAATAGGCCAACGTCTCTGTGTATCGGATAGAGTGACGCTGGGATAGCCACATGGCTTCATACCTTTTCCTTGATCCTGGAGTAATACTTGGCCAACGTGTGTGCCTGATCCATCGACCTCCAAAATAGATGGCAGTTTCTGATCTGGGAGCTGCAATACTGGAGCGTTACAGATGGCACCTTTGAGGTTATCAAATGCCTGCTGCTGCTCAGATTCCCAGACAAATTCTGCATTATCTTTAAGGAGACGATTGAGAGGTTCGGCAACTTTGGAGAACTTTGGTATGAATCTCCTAAATTGACCAACCATGCCCAAGAATGACCGAAGGGATGATTTGCCATCTTTAGCCATACGGCGTAGAGGCTGCTTTCCAACGGTAGGACCATAAGACACTGGAGGCTGAATTGCCATGACTGCTCTGATCCTGTCTTCGATGATGGATAGGCCTGCTTCAGATATGTGATGTCCGATAAAATCTATAGATCTAACGAACAACTCCACCTTGGAAGGCCTGATGAAAAACTGGTGATCTCTGCAACGCTGGAGGAACTGTCGAACATGCTTCACATGACTGTCAAAATCTGGACTGTATACGATAGTGTCGTCCATAAATATGACAAGGAACTGGTCGATGAAGTCGAAAAATGCCCGATTTCCTACACGAAGTGCTGTTGCAGGAGCATTGGTCAATCCGAAAGGCATAACTGTCCATTCATAAGAACCGTATCTGGTGCGAATAGCAGTTTTATGTATATCATCCGGATGAATGGGGATTTGGTGAAAGAACTGGTTGAAATCAAATCTACTGAACCATCTTGATCCCTTCAGCTGCTCTAGTAGGGTGTCATGTGGTGGTAATGGATACGTGTCCTTGACGGTGATGTTATTCAGGGCACGATAATCACAACACATCCTCCACTTTCCCCCTGGCTTAGGAGCGAAAATGATTGGGCATCCATATGGCGATGATGATGGACGAAGGATACCCAACTCGACATATTTGATGATTTGCCGTTTGAGTTCCTCCATCATGGGTGCCGGAATGGTGCGTACTGGCTGTGAAGGAGGCTTATGTCCAGGTTCGATGTCGATTCTATGATATCCACCTTCAAACCGCTCTGGCCTATGACCAGCCGGAAGATCCTCTTGGAAAACGTCTGAAAAGTCTTCTCTCACTTGATCACGTGCTGCTTTGACCTCGGGGTCTTCCATTGTGGTGTCTGAGTCTGATGCTGCAAAGACCAATTCACCATCGACCTCGGAGAGGAAAAAGAGATATGCTACGGCTTCTTCAGCCGAATTACTGGATCGAATGCGACGGAGATGTTTCCTCATAGTGGTGGCACTGACCAATTCCATTTCAGGAAGGCCATCTGAGTCTGGAGTCTGCTCAACTCTGGACAATACTGTGCGAATACTGGAGCCTGATGAATGCTTCCTAGTGATCGTCAGATTTTGGTCTGAAAGTCAATATGTGGATTCCTCCTCTCCAACCAATCTTGACCCAGAATGACAGTGAATGGTTTCATGTCAATGATGTAGAGATCTACTGAATCCTTATACTTGCCCAGCGTGAATGTAGCATTGGGAAGATAGGATGTACATGGTAGTTGGCTTCCTCCAGCCAATCCCACTGAAAATGATGAAGAATCTGTGGGAGGTATACCAAGCTGAGCAGCGAACTGTCTGTCAATGAAAGATGATGTGGCTCCTGGATCAACCAAAATGTGAGTATTCTGTCCATGGACTTTCCCCTTATACAGCAACAGCTTTTTCTGTGATTTCAGCTGTGCTGTCTGAGACTGCATCTGTGCGATGTTTTCTGTGGGATTATCCATCTGCTGAAACTGTAGTGTCAGTCTGGATAGGACTTCCTCTGAAATACTCTCGATCTGGCCACTTGCTTCAGTGGCATTTTCTGGCTGATCTACCCTCGGGGTGCTCTCATCACCGGTACCTGCGCAGTACCCTGAGAGTTTCCCTGAGGAGCTGGAGCTGATGGAACTGGATCTGGAGTTGCAACTGCTGCATTGATGCTGTGCTGACTCTTCAGTTCCTTGACCAAGGTGTTGATCGTGTTAATGAGTTTGTTAGACCCATCTTTTGCACCCTGATTCTTCTGTGGCTGTCTCTGATTCTGAAAGGGATTCTGTGCGGGTGGCTTGCCTTTGATCTGCTTTCCATCATTGGTAGTGGTGGCCCAACAATCCTTCTCGATGTGACCTGGTCGATCACAACGATGGCAAGTCTTATTCTGATTCTGTTTCTGTGATTGTCCTTTTCCTTTTCCTTTCCCCTTGCCTTTGCCACTTTTTCCTTTATTCCTATTCTGATTGGACTTCTGACTGTCATTCTGTTTCCAATTCTGATTTTTGGATCTGTCGTATGGCTTATTGCCACGTCCTCTGTCCTTATCCTTTTTGGCTGGACCTCCAGATGACTGCTCCTTCTGACCCCGATAGTGAAGGGTTTCTGATTGCTTTGAGTGAATGACGTAGTTCAAATCAAGCAATATCTGTGTGGTTAGTGACCACGACATATTATTCCTTTCTGTTTCTGTCAGGAATCGTAAATGAAACTGTCTGCGAAGTTCCGGATCTACACTGTTGACGAATCTGTCCTTTATCAACACATCTTCCAGTTCAACTGCTGCCAGTGCAGCCAGTGAAGTGAATGTGCGTAGATAATCCGAAAAAAGTCTGGTTTTCCTGTTTCAGTGACATTAGGTGTTTTTTAGCCACTGATCTTTTATGGGGGTTACCAAACTGTCTGAGGAAAATCCCTCTGATTCCTGCAAATGTGGCATCTGGTTGATTTGCCACGACCTGGAAATAGTGTCTGTCGTTATTCTGAATGAGAGTAAGAAACACTGTGATCAAATCCTTATCATTGACACCTGGATAAGTGAACTGGAAATATCTGTCCACTGTTTCCAACCAGATCTCTGCGTCCTGTCCTGATTTGAATTCCCTAGGTGGTGCCATTTTCACCTTGGGGACCAAACTGGGTGGAGCTGGTGGAGTTGGTGCTGGTACTGTATCTGCATCTGGATCTACAAAGACCATCGGAGGACTGTCTGCTGTATATTCTTCATCTGGTTCCTGAGGCTCGTTTTCAGGATCTCGATATCTGCTCATATCAGGCTTCATTCGGCTGATATTGTCGAAGAACCCTATCTTGTCGTATCTGGTCTGGGTATTATCATAACCAGCATGCCATTTCGGAATCTTGAAACGACTGTATGCATCATATGAGCCTAAGATGTCAAAGAACCATGTAGACGGATCTGCATTGATGGGTGGAATATCTGGATCTTCTGCTTCTGCCATCTAATAAAACACAAAACACAACACCAAAATCTCTTCAACTAACTGAGTGTGTGAAGATATATATATACCTATGTTATATATGGTATATCTGTATATTATGATGAGGTTATGCATGTACATACATCCACCTTCTTCCCCCCTCAAGGAAGTGTGTGATACAGTGGCAGTTGTCAATTGCCAATACCTCATTCAGCATGCATTCCTTATAGGAATCAGCTGTTACAGTTTTAGGGTTGCAGCCCTACAGTTCTTGGGTTGTAGCCCTGCAGTTTTTGGGTTGTTGCCCTACAGTTTTAGGGTTGTTGCCCATAGTATTATCATGTCTATGATGATTTAGCATGATATAATAATGCCAAAAAAAAACGAAGTTTTTCCAAATAATGGCGGCATTTTAGGGCATGTGTGGTTACAATGGCCCTATTACCCAATACAGTGTTTAGGGTGTTACTTGATATCAGTAACCCTAATACAGGTAAAAAATAAGCAGTATAACGATTTTGCCAAGATTTTTAAGCAAAACTGCATTCAATACCTAAGTGAATGTTAGGTGATTTTCAGAGGGTACGTTATACCCCTCACACACACATTCAAATATTAGGGTGTTACAGGGTGTTACACGTGTTATGTCTTTCAGGGATTGTTATTTGATAGATAAATATCCATTATAGCAAAAAAATCAATCCCGAATTTGCAAAAGATTACACGTACAGCATTTTGACCGATTTAGTGTTACAGCCAATATGTTTACCCCTATATATTACACACCTAATATCTAGGGTGTTACACGAGATATGACATGTGTCATTATGATTTTCTCATACCTAAATAGGTATAAAATCATATTATCAAATAAAATAGGGTCCGATTTTCAATTTTCAAATCTATCGCAAACGGATTTTACCTATTTTGGCCGTTTTTGGCTATATGTATATATATATATATATACATATCTCTGTGTGTGTGGACTGCAAAGTACAGAAGTACTGCAAATCACTTTACCTTTGCACATGACAAATTTCATGGCATAAAAGTGAATTTTGCTGTATATCAACATCTGTGGTTGATCACATTTCTGGGTTTTACTGATTTAAACCCATGGAGGCAAATGCACTCTCTGGTGATATTTAAGATATATCAACTGTAAATGAATTCACAGTTGTGTCAGATCCTAAGATATATTTGGATGTATACAACGAGTATATCAAGTGATATCTCTGTATTCAAATACATCTGGACACTGCTAGATGTAATCTGAGCAGTTTTTACACAACACATTGTTTGTGTGTATGTACGTCCACAACCACCTATTGTCAATTCATGTATGGTTGCTGATCTGAGTTGGTACATGCATGTGAAGTGATCATCTGTATCAACTGTCAGAATGCAATGTAGATATTGATGTTGCTCCAGCGATGATATGTGAGTGAGACGCATGGACAGTGCTCAACAGTGACCAGCTGTTATTTGAGCACTGTATACTGCCTTCGGGTCTGGAGATATCTCCATCCAGCCCTTCAGCATGTTGTTTGATCCTGTTCCCTTATGTATCGCCATCGCTGACACTTCCACGCACATGTGTTTGGAAGTGGGATCTATGTATTATGTATTGATACAATACTTGATCATTACACTTGGAGTCAGTGTATTGTCAACATAATGAATGTTAGTGTTTGTGCAGTGTATATTACTGCTGATTAGTACTTGTGTGTGTGTGTGTTTACTTACACACACTTTGCAAGATTTTTATGGATATCACAATATCCTAACAGTTTATCATGCAGATTGTCAGCATACCACGTACTGATTATATCTAACATGATATATATAGTTTAGGGATTGCTGTAATTCCATGATAATCTCATTACGATATGAGTTGCTGATAAATTTCACATGAAGCTCAGGTGAGCATTCCTTCAAGTAATCCACCATAGAATGTACGTGTTACCTGGAGAGCATCTCGGCTCCACCAGGGCACGACAAACTAATTATGGTGTTATGATTACTGTCAGGCACCCTTTGCAACATGGATTCTAATATAGTTTAGCATTCACTGCAATATGCTATGCTTTATTTACTACAGCTGTTATCGTGATCAAGCTGTTCAATATAATAAAGTATGTAACATTTACAACATTGCAATCATTCAGAATAAAATGTGTGCATGATATAGAAGTATATGCACTGTGTATTAATGATTGCTGTAAGTGAAATGAGTGTATGTGTGTGTGTGCTGATCTGCACACACATGTTGTGCACAGGTCACTGTGCTGTTAATAAGTATAATGCTGATGATCAAAAGTATTTGTGTGGTCATCAAAACATTGGAATCTGCTGCATGATATAGTTGCATGGTATAATAATGCATGGTACATATCGCTGCATGCGATGGATAGTATATGCTGCAAGTGTGCGTGTGTGTGTGTGATATCACAGATTCAGCTACACACACAACATATAGTACACAGACATGTGATTGCACAGCGTCCATATTTATCTGATTTCATCTACTTATGTGTGTGTGTGTGTGGCTACACACACAGCATATGATGCACACCCATGTGATTGCAAACTTGTATGTAAATCTGCCAGTAAATGGATAACATCATCTCTTATGTGCAAGCATCACAGATTTTAAGTAGCATGCTGCATATATGTATACCATCATCGCGCGTCATCCGATCATGATAAATCTAGCAGGTGTGTATATATCCTGTCAAGCAAAATGAGTGATTTTTGCAACCATTTGAAATGACGAGATTTTGATGCGTATACTGCACTGAAAATTAGTGCGAGTAGCGATTTATCAAAGTCGCTGATGTGCGCGCTGCAATTGGTGAACATATCTCTGTCGCAGGTATGTATGGCATATGATATGAATGCCATTTCGTGTACGGAACATACACTGATGACGATTTGTTCATCTGCGCGTCAGTATGTCGCATATCGTGCAATTTTGCGAATGATAGCAGCGCATGTATGCGATTTGTATGCTGTATGCACACCTCTTCGCGCTGTTATACTTTGACGGTGATTATGCGAGCGTAAGTGTTAGCGACGATATCTCCCGCGCACTTCGTCCGCTGTTTATTCCGCAGCGAGTGTATTTATGCGATATATGTCTTATATGTGCGACTGCGAGCGCCTGTATGTATATGCGATCCGCGAACCTGTTGCACACACAAAATACAATATATCTCTATTTGCTGCACTGCACACTTAGGTCCTCGTTCGTCGCGTGGACGATTAGAATACCACTCTTAAGGGTTCGCTTGGAAGCGATATGATATATGAAATATAGCGAGGCTATTATGGAACGATAATAGCTCACGCAGCGTCTGTGTGGATATGAGTGCAGTGCTTCTTCAGAAGTGACTGCTGTAGCCCAACGCTACCTCATTTTACGCAATGCCCCGCATCTCATAGATGCCACCACAATTGGGTTGTGAACCCAAGGCATTGGTTGAACAATCAGTATCGGCTGAACGAATACGCCATATGATACTCGCATGCTTGTTCAGAACATGCTAGAAGCGAAGATGAGTTTTCTCCGAACACTTTCAGTTCTTCAAGACTTCATCTTGCTTTGTCATCTCGATGCCACAACCTGGCCTCTCAATGACAGGTGTCACTCAAGGTAAGTGAATGACAAATGGTATGACTGTACATGTCATAGTCGACCGTACTGACGACTGTCATAAATGTATGACGCGACTCGACCTGTACAGTCATGATCGACCATACTGTCGACTGTCATAATGATATATGACACGACCGACTGTCATAATAATATATGACATGACATGACATGACATGGATGACAGGTATGACACGTATGACATGTATGACACATATGTCATCGGTCATAACCCTGACATCTGCTTCTTTGACCACCAGTCAATGAGCATACCGTGAAAGTAGAGACAGTAGCCGGAAACTGAGTTCCGTGTGGCAGTGTCTCCTGCATGGTCTGAGTCACAAAATGCGGTGAGCTGGGGTGCTGCAGAGTCAATAGCCATAGCAAGTGTGTAGTCCCTGGTGGAATAGGCATAGTGTAGAATCCGTTTGGCAGCGGTGAGGGCTTCAACTGTGGGCTGGTGGCAGAACTGAGCCAGATATGTGACGTGGTAATATATGTCGGGTCTGACTGTCCTGGCTAACCAGAGCAGAGAGTAGATCAAGGATCTGAGGGGTGTCTCAATGGACCTGTCAATGGTATCAGGTGAGGGAATGGGGAGGGAGAGACCCTCTGTCATCGGTGATCGAGGTGGCTGCTTATCCGTGTCTATGCTGAACTTAGCACACAGATCTGTGATGCTCCGCTCGTGTGAAAGCTCAATCCTGGTCGGGTATGACTCTCCTGTAGGAAGTGTCTCAGTCTGAACATCAACTCTGAGCTGGAGGAACTGGTTGAGGACACCAGAGTAGGTGGCCTGAAATGTGGACATGATGTCAGTGTGAAAGCGGGCTCTGGACAGCTCATCGGCACAAGCCACAATGAAGTCATCAACATAGATGAGGACTATGAAGAGCTGAGTGTCAATCCAGCCGATGTATAGGCACTCGTCATATGTGGACCTGCTGAGTGTAGGGTAGCGGTCTGTCAAAAATCTGTGTGCGGTCTCTGACCAGAGTCTGCCTGAGGTCCGATGTCCGTAGAGTGCCTTCTTCATATAGGCACCTACATATCCTTTGGGATGAATGTACCCCTTCGGAAACCTGACATAGTACCGCTCATCCTCAGGTATTAGAGCCTGGAGGAAAGCCTGAGAGACATCATAGTGGTATGGCATGAGTCTGTGTTTCAGGCAGAGCGCTAGTAGGAGTCTGAAGGTGGTGAGCTGAGGTGTAGGGGCAAAGGTCTCCGCCTCCTCATAGAAGGTACGGTCCATGTCTCCTCTGGTGGTGCATCTGGCCTTGAACTTGTCAAGGGAGCCGTCTGTCAGCTTCTTGAGCTTAAAGACAAACTTACTGGGGAGGACGGTGGAGCCTGGAGGGAAGGCGGTGACTGGATCGGCCCTGTCTGGCTGAAGTATGCCGTCAATTTCTGACTGAATGGCTTTGTGCCACTGTCTCCAATTAGGGCTGAGCCGAGCCTGTCTGTATGTGGCAGGGTCTGGCTCGTCCATGAAGGCATCACTCGGGAAGTCTGCGGGGTCCGAGTCTGCATCCCTGAGGGCAAGGAGCATGGCCTTCTGGTCTGGGGAGATGATGACAGCATCGGTGTCTGCATACTGGGTGGAGTGTGAGTCAGCAGAGTCGAAGTACACCTGGTATCTGTGCTGGACCTGAGGCTTATGGTCTACAGACACGATGACTGCAGGGTGATACTTCTGTCGGTCAGCTGGCTTAGCCGAGCACATAGCAAAACACGGGTAAAAGACATTAGGTGCCCCATGTTTGTGTCTGTGCTTGAGAAAGCTGATGAGAGTGGCATAGTGGCTTTTGGCCAGCTGGAGATAGTGTATGAGCTTTACCCAGACTGGATGTCTGAGTTTAGCACACTGGACCTTGACATAGGCAAAGGTCTCTGACTCGTGGGTGCTGCATGCAAGCTCGAGGATGTCGGGGGAGGAGAGGGCTGTGGGGCGTCGGATGGGGTACAGCTTCTTTGTGAAGATAGCTGTGGAGGCGGGATCAACCAGAGTGTTGTGTGTGTTGGCAAGTGTCTTAGCCATGAGAGCAGGGTCAGTGACAAACGTAGGCCTAGAGAGAGCCTTGAGTTTTCCTTTCACTGTGTCAAGGCATAGATAGTTGCCAGGTGTGAGATTCCCGACATAGCGGTAGGACTTGCTCTTAGGCTGTAGCTTAGCCGAAGTGTCAGCTTTAGCTCCTGCCTTAGAGCGCTGTGCGGGGTCCTGCCAGACATTGCACTCGGACCAGAAGGGCCGGAGCTCAGTGTAGTCGAAGTGACGGCCGGTGTATCTGAGGTGAGGCGTGTCCATTCCAATGTGCCTGTTAGGCATAACATTGAGGACTGTGTTAATGGCATGGAGTGCAGCAAGAGGCCATGTGTACAGCGGGGCATCATATGTGCGCATGGTGCTGTTCATGATCTTCTGCATGTCTCTCCAGAGCACCTCAATCTGAGCCTGGAACTCGTGCATGTATGGCGGACCGGTCTCATGACGCATGCGGTACTGTCGGAGGAGTGTCTTCATCTCCTCCGATGTGTACTCTGTGGCACAGTCTGTGTGGAATGTGATGGTCTCTGGTGTGAAGCCGTGGGACTGAATGTCATCAAGGACAGTCTGGAGGTGGAAGTGTTGGCCTCCCTTAGAAGGTGAGGCATACCCGAAGGCCTTTTTAGTGACGGGGCACTTAAAGGCACTGATGAAGACTGACTCGTCGTAGCCAGGGGGTTTGCATGGGCCCCAAATGTCAGCAAATATGTGCTGAAATGGCTTGGACTGTTCCCATTTGACAGGCCGGTGGCTGGCTGGCAAAGCCGGAGGTGGTCTGCGGTTGGCTCTGTCAAATACATTAAAGGGTCCTGGGCGCTTGGCATTCCAGGTGTTGCAATGAGCACACCCGTAGCCTGACAGGATAGTCCTGAGTGTCTTCATGGAGAGGTGTCGTCTGGGCACTGCAAACTGAAGCCCCTGTGAGAAGAGGTGAGCAATGTACTGGTGTGAGTAGTGGCCCAGACAGGCATGGAGGTACTGATGAGGGTCAATCCTGGGGACTGTGGTGGCATCCTTGAAAAGGATGATGGTGTCGAACGGAGCCCCCTGGATGAAGACGCGGTCAGCACCGCCCTCCTCTCCTGCATCTGTGAGGTCCTGGGGGGAGTAGGTACCAGCTCGAGGGCGGGAGAAGAAGCCGGGTGTGCCTGCTGGGATGGTGGCTATCTCCTGAAAGTGATAGGTGAGTGGCCACCAGGCTGCAGATGGTGACTTCCGAAGACACACCGTGTATGAGGTGTTATTAGGGTCTAACCAGAAGTCCTCTAGCATCTTCATCAACATCCTTTGGATGATGGAGTTGATGAAGGGCGGGTTGGCCCAGAAAGAGCGCCCGCACCAGACATGATCCTCAGCAGGGTCCTCGAGGGAGTAGTAGTGCTGGCACTGTGTGTTACCCCGTGGGTAGGGGATGCCGTCCGTGTAGAGGTCTGTGTCACAATAGCCATGTGGACTGTGCTGAGCAAACTCTCTGTAGGCGGACCTAGCAACCATCCAGTCGACTGTGCCCTTCTCTGCAAGCTCCGAAGGGGCAGGCTGCAGGAGGGGTCTCCTCTGTGCTATGGAGTGGGCAGATGGGGTGGCTCGCCAGCTGCTGGGGTGTACAACATAGTCTCTGCCAGTGTCATAGAGGTCAAAGAGAGAAGCACCGTGGTGCCATGTGAGGTCGATGAAGTCAGGGGAGCGGGCCCCGTGTCTGAGCATCTGGCGGACTGAGAGGAGGTTTGGGGCATTTGGATCATAGAAGGCTTGGAGAAAGGGGAGTGTGATCCAAGTGCCGTCGGTGTACTGGAAATCAATGGAGGCTGTGCCGACACTGTGAGGCTTGTAATGCTGATCCGAGGCGGTGGTCATGCTGGAGGTGCACGGGGACAACTCAGTGAAGAGCTCCCTGTTGTTCAGGAGGAGATGTGAGGCTCCTGAATCTACAAGGAGGTGTCCGTGCGTGTTGGAGGCACGGCGGCCTTTCCCAAGCAGGGGGAGGAAGACCGGTGTGCCGTGGGGACAGTGCGGGGCACTGTCGGTGCAGCTGAGGTCTCTCCCCACGGCGCTGCAACCGCAGGGTCGTAGACCTCAATACTGATCCCAGGGGCCCAAATGGTGGTCATCATAGACTTCAAACTGGGCCCAATCATCCTCAGAGTCTCCGGTGCAATATGAGGGGTGTGTTCGGCTGTAGTTCTCCAGGAACTGATTAAGCTGCTGGAAGGAGGGAGATGGCATAACTGAGAAATCCCACTGAGAGTGCTCTGGGGAGTGTGAGCTATTTGGCCGTGGCCGAGGTGTGTCAGTGCGGATCGAGGTGTCTGCCATGAACTGCTTCCACTTAGTAGTGGTCTCCGAGGTGTCCTCCTGAGATTCAGGGATAGGAGGGAAGTGGAAATCCGGTGTGACGGCACAGGCCTGCACTGTGGACGGGACCGGGGGCTGCATGTGTGTGTCTGAGTTAGCAGCCAGCCGGTCAGTGTCCACCAATGCAGGCAGGGTGCCCGCTGTAGCCCGTGTAGTTGCCCTATCGGCAGTGGGCTGAGCAGGCACCGTACCGTCAGTGTCGGATACGGGAGGAGGAGGAGGAGGAGGAGGTGTGCGTTGGGGCGGATAGCCCTCGGTGTCTGACTCGGAGCCTGAGTCGGAGACATCGGCCCACCGGCCAATACTCTCAAGCCCGGGGTATGTACACTCCAAGGGGGCTAGGGAGCTGTCAGGGGCACCGAGTGTAGGCGGTTGCTCGGAGGCCACTGTAGTGTCGGCCCCGAGAGCTGTGCTGAGAGATGTAGGGGTGTCAGCGGTGGTTGCACCGTCAGTACAGACGGTGTGATCGGTGGGCGTGCCCACAAGCGCCTCATCGGCACTGTGTCCCAGGGTCGGTGTGGAGGCAGCTGCAGGCTCACAGAGTGTGGTGGGAGCTGCGGTGACACCGCCGGAGGGCAAATGTGGTGTGTGGTTGGCCGGTGCCGTAGCACTGGCGGAGGCCGGCTGAGGTGAGGCAGTAGCCGGTGCCGTGGCACCACCGGAGGTCGGCTGAGGTGAGGCAGTAGCCGGTGTCGTGGCACCACCGGAGGCTGGCTGTGTGGAGGCAGTAGCCGGTGCCGTGGCACCACCGGAGGCTGGCTGAGGTGAGGCATTGGCCGGTGCCGAGGCACTGGCATAGGCCGGCTGTGAGATGGTGATAGCCGGCCGAGGTGACATATGGAATGTGTATGTCAGTGTTATGTGCAAAAGTGTGAGGAGCACAGCAACCGTGAAAGAGAACCAGTGCATGGCAATGGCTACTAGGGTGCGTGTGACCGAGGGAGTGTTACAGCCAGGCTGTGGTGTGGCGGTGTGTACGGCAGCAGTGTGAACCGGGTCCGTATGCGTGCCCTCCCAATGCATCCCCATCCCAGGCACTGCAATATGGATGCATGCAGTGTCAGGTGCAATTGTGGTGGCTGGGGGGATACCAATGGCCCGAGGCTCAGGCTGGTGGCAGTCGGGGGGTGGTGATGGTGGTGGGAGGGGAGTGGTGGAGGTGGGAGGGGTGGTGGCAGTGTCCAGAGTGTCCTCGGAGATGGTGGAGGCCACTGAGGTGCTGCCGGTCAGGAGGTCAGTCAGGTAGGGCACAGGGCACTGGGTGTTGCAGTCCACGGTGATGTCTGTCTGGACTGGGGCGGTGGCGGTGCTGTCGGCTGAAGCCAGTGACTCAGCTACCTGGTGCTGCCGCTCAAGCTTCTGCTGCTGCTGCCTTGCTTTCTTCTGCTTCTCCTTGTCCCGCTTCCTCTGCCGCTTTGTCTTCTCCCAAGCCGGGTCCTCGTGGTCCGGGTCCTCCCTCAAGTCAGTAGCCGTGACGGTGTCAAAGTACCTGAAGACGAGGAGGGCGGGGGGCTCCAGCTGGGGGAAGGAGAACTGGGTGTCGGGTGGAGAGGCGGAGGGGGAGAGGGAGCTGAAGGGATTGGGGGAGAAGTGGTTGGCCGAAGCCGAGGGGGTTGGGTGAGGTGAGGGGCCAGAGAACTGAGGGATCCAGGGCTTACTGGTGAGGGCGGGCCACTCAGTCTCATCATCCTCCTGGTCTGCCTGGAAGCTGACTGCCTTAGCTGGATGGTGAAACTCAGAGCGGGAGGGGGGGGGGGTGGCGGAAGTGGTGGCTGCTCTGAGCTGTGCAACCCTCCTGCCTGAGAGCTGCCAGCTCGGATGCGGTGCTGGCTGATGCACTGTCGGTGGGGGGTGAGGTGGGGGTGGCAGGGGTGCGGTGGGGGTGGCAGGGGGTGCGGGTGTGGAGGGACGGGGGGCAGAGACATGGTTCACAGATGGAGGGGGGCCGGCCTTTACCCACATGTCGGCCTTCTCAGCCAGTGTGCAGGGACAGCCGAACCTGCCGAGGGAGTGGGTGACGGTCTTGCCGTACTTGTACTTGCAGGAGCGGCAGGGGTGGCCGATGGACTTGTCATTGGGGTCGGAGGGGGTGAACTTGAAGTTGTCCCAGGTGCCAGAGGGGGTGGAGTCCTTGTTGGTGGAGCCGGCGTGCTTGAGCTTGGAGGCCTTGTACAGGGCCCTCTCGTGCTCAATGAAGGTAGCTCTGGTGCCGCCCCGTAGTGGTGATCGGGGCCTGGATGGAGGTGGTGTGGTGGCCCGAGGGTGCGTACCCTTGCCACCCTTGCCCCCCTTGCCGCCCTTGCCGTTAGGGTGCTTCTCTCTCGGCTTGGTGGTGTCAGCCGAGCCCCGCCCTCCCTCACGGACTTCCCCCGTCATGGAGGCAGCTCGGGGGCGGGATGAAGAGCCAGGGAGCTGGGAATGGTGGGCAGAGCCCCGGGTGTACCACACATTACCGATGGCCTCAATGAACTTCTGAAGACCACCGGGGAAGCCAGAGGAGGTCATGCGGTTGTTCTCCTCGTAGGTGCGGATGACATCGAAGTACAGGGGGATGTCAAAGAGGTGCTCGGCCGTGTCCTGGGAGGCCCGTAAGATGTCGATGAGGACCTCCTGCTCCTGCTGTCCAGAGAAGGCGGGGTGAAGCTGCCTGTGGCTGCCGATGAGGGTGGCGAAGGTGTTCAGCTTCAAGCCGGGGTCCTCGGACTCAGAGATTCGGAGGGCCTTGGCCTTGGTGAGGTTGGAGTGGTCCGTGGAGGGGGGGTAGGTGATCAGGCGGCAGTGCACGTGCAGTAGAAGCAGTCTGCCGTCCACCTGAGCCTGGGGGGAGTCCTTCACAATTTGTGACAACACAATTTGTGTGTTGCCACAAGTGGCCGCAAGTAGAAGTTGAGCTAGAAGGCCATTGGAGATACCGTCGTAGGGCTCGTCCTTCAGTCGGTGTTGAAGGTTAAGTAGTGCTGGGGCGTGTCCAGGTCGGGTGGCGGTGAGCACACGGGTCAGGGCCTCACAGAACTTCTTGAACACAATGTCGCCGCCCGCGGTGAGGAAGTTCAATTGGAGTTCACGTTGTTGTTGTCGCTCGTGAATGTCCGTGAGGGCATAATAGGCGGTCTTCAACTGCTTCAGGAGCGGAGTGACGTCAGGAGTGGTGGAGCGGGTGTTGAAGGCGCTGGAGTTGTCGTCCATGATGTGCTTGATCTTGGTTGGAGGAAGTGGTTGCCCATCTCGATGTTGCAATGGCGTAACCTCTGGAATAGTCTCCAATTCCTTGGTGGCGTCGAACATCTTGTCCGAAGTAATTACGACTGAAGATGGCGTCGAAGATGAAGTAGTTCTACTCGCAACAGTGCGAGCCAGAGAGGTGACGTTGACGCATTCGTCGCGGACTTTGATTAAGTCGTCGAGGATGGTCTCGTTGAGTTGATTGACGTCGTTGAGTTCTTCCTTCGTGACGTAATTCTCGTGGATCTCGTCGGACTGGGCAGATGAACGCTGAAATGCTACTACAAGCGAGGTGACGGTGGTGGAGAGCTCAGCGACAGTGGCGCTGAGTGCATGAACATCTTGAAGAAGGGCGTTGGTCGTGATGGAGATTTCTTCGTTTGTTGGAGATGGCGGAAGAGGTTGACGTGAAGTAAATAAACGTCGTTGAGCATGTTGTTGACGCTCTTGTGTTGGCGGTTGGGATCCCGGAGTTGTTGTTGGTGTGAACGTTGACATGGTAGACCTTCGGACCGTTGGTGGCGGTGAAGGCGACGATGTTGCGCAAGACGTTCTCCTAGGGGTTGAGATGAAGATTTTCTCTAAGTTTTGTTAATTTTCAAAAAATTGGCCAGCGCTTCCGCGGTAAATGCTCGTAATTTACCTAAAATCTAAGGCGTCCCTCAAATTTTGGCAGAGCGATGTGATAATTAGCGGTCGCGTTTCAACATTGAAGTTAAATGAAAGGCCGAGAGGGCAATCGTAAAAGAATTCCCAATCATAAAAGGTTTCGGCGAGTTAAAATTGAAACCGGCCCGACCTGCGGAGGGTTAGTGTAAAAGCAAGTCGCAATTTTCAAACATTTTCGCTGACTGCCAGTTCGATGTGCTTTTGGCGGCTAATTTGAAATTTATTGTTTCATCAGAGATTGCAGTGGTACGTTGTGGTCTAACATAACCTAATAGATAGTATGAAACACATATAGGGTAGAATATTCTATATATCCGTGTTTTAATACTATCGCTGTACGCATAAATATGAGGCTCAAACGGTGATAATATGTCTGTAAAAGATATCACATATGAGAGTCTGAGAGTCTAAGTAGCTTATGCTACGTGCGCTGTGTAAGTCTGTACGAGTACGGCTATGGTGATGCTCGAGTACTCTAACACGTGGCTCGCAGTCACTATCGCTGTGACTCGCGGTCTCTGTCGCTATGACTCGCGGTCTCGAGCCGAATAATAATGCAGTCATCTGTCACATGCATCGAGGAATGTCATACAGGGGGCAGTACGGTATATCTAGTCCCCCGTGAGTCCCCCCATCTGCGCGATCCGGTCCGCAAAGCAGAGGCCGGGCTCGTGCGCGTGCATGGGGTCCACCGGCATCATGTCACCGGCGTCGGACGCCTCCGACTCGTCCGGGTAAACATGCGTGATTGCCGCCGGCGGTGGCGCCGGCGGTGCGTCCTCGCGGACATGCTTGCAAGCGGCAGCCGAGATCCCGCCTGCCACACCACCCACTGTGAAGCCTCCCATGTGGGTGGCAGGCTGGCAGTAGGGCAGGAAGTCGCTGCAACGCACCGTCTCCCCGCTCCGGCTCGAGCCCGAAGGTACACGCCGAAACGCCGTCGAGCATCTCCGGCTTACCTCCCGCTAGGAGGCAGAGCGCATCGAACCGCTCGCCGTCGTGCTCGTCCATGGCCGTCTGAAACTGCTCCGCCAGTAAGTCGTTCTCGATGTCACCGAGGGAGAAGCTGTGGAAGCTTCCCCCAGCGCCGAGCTTCCCGCCGTTCGGGCAGTCGCGGTGCCAGTGGCGGGCTTCGCCTTTCTTGCACGTTGAATTCTGGCAGAACGGGATGTCAAAGTCACCGCTGCCCTTGTGGAAAGCAACGCGCTTCCTCACCTGCGACTGCGGCCAGTTTGGTCAAACAGGAGAAATATGAATATATATATCCTGTTTTGTGACTGTAAAAATGCAGGTGTGCTGGCTCTTGGAATACTAAAGTCAGATAAAATAATAAGATGTTCTGGCTAAGTGTTTCGGGAGCCTGACACTGTGACACAGGCAGCACTGCAGGTGACATCCAGGCGAGGGGTGAAACTAAGGGTGCACCACTGCTCCCCCCTAAGGGGGGGGGGAAGTCAGCATACACGTGACACCACCTCACCCCGAAGGCGGGAGGTGCACTGCAGGGCCAGCCGGTACACCCGGACAGGCGGCTAGAAGAAATGTTAGGATGTTACTCGAAGAGGCCTTTTTCAACCTAGCTAGAAGCAATTCCATGCATGGCGCTAGTACATTCTCACATCTCAAACCCGATTCCAATTTTAGGGTTGTGGAACTTCTCCGTTCACACTGCCGTTGATCTTGGGCAACCATACAGGCGAAGAGCGCAATGCCGGCCAATCGGTGTCGTCCTCGTCGTCGAAGACGGCGCCGTAGCAAGCAGGCTCCTCGATGTCATCAGGCAGCGGATAGGCGGCATCGTCCGTGGTTGGCACCACCAGAGAGCCGCTGCCGACGATGTCGATCGCATCACCTGTAATTGGTGCAGGCAGGGAGAGGCGGGCGGAGAGGAACGCGGCCGCAGCAGGCTGCTCCGTGGGTGGAGCCGGCGGGTCCACCGCAGGGGGCGGTGCCGTGAGGGCGGCGGCGGATGCATCAAGCGGCGGGCGGGCAGTGGCCGCTCGCGATGTCTCCAGGTGCCTGTTGTTCGCAAATGCCTCGACGCACACGTACGGGCAGGCACCACGGGTGTCGGGGTGGGAGTCCGTGACGTGCCACATGCGGAAGCAGACGGTGCAGGGAAAACCCGTGCCCACCCACTTGAGGTACATGGAGTTTGGTGAATCGGACGTCCACTTGCCCTCCAAGGGCGCAGCCGATTGCTTTTGCATGCGAAGGGCCATGGCAACAGGGGAACGCGGAGATGGGTTGGGCTTCTGGGGCGCCTGCTTAGGGCGGTAGCCAGAGCCCTCGGGTGGGATGTCGGGAGCGGCAGAGGACGAGAGTGTGGCAAGGGGGCTCTCGTCCCGAAAGGCGAGGCGGACGCGGAGAGCAAGGCGGGCAAAAGTGAAAACCGCACCCGCACGTAACTCACGCAACACCACCAGGTACAGAGGGGCGACGTACGGTGACTGCTTGGCGGACTCGGACAAAATGTGCCAGAGGTCCATCACGCGGTCGGCGTCGCTGTACGTCGGCTTGAGCTTCTGGTGGCGGTCACCAAGCCGTCGAATTAGTGCAAGTTGTGGGGCGGGGTCCTCGATCTCGGTGAGGACAACCGCCCTCATCTGGGTCCAGAAGCGCATGCCGTCCGCGTCGGGCACACCCTCCACCTCGTACCGTAAGCGCTGAAGAGCGTAGCGGCCGTCAGCAGGGTGGTGGCGGGCACACTCGTGGTAGACACTCAGCGCGTTGCCACGAAGTGGGTGCGGAAGGATGCTGAAGAGGATCTCGTTGATGGTGACGTGGTAAAAGTCATGGTCGTGCTCGAGGTCCAGGAGCTTGGCCGCCTCGCTGTAGGAGACGGGGTAGAGCACGTGAGCCAATCCCGAAAGGAGGGCGTTGAAGTCCACGTCGGCAGTCGCGGTGTCCAAAGTGTAACCAGTGGGCATTTTGAGGCCAGTAGACTTCAGGAACGAGATAAGGTCACTCCCATACTGGAACGCGTAGGCGAGCTGCTCGATGTACTCATCCTCGCGCCCCTCCTCCACAGGCGTGGTGCTCAACACGTCGGGGTCGTTGAAGTAGTCAAAAGCCGTAGGGGCGTTGACCGATGATGTCGGTTTTGAACGCAATGAAGACGTTCCCACAATTCTGCGTGGTCTACGAGACGAGGCAGGGGTAGACTGCGATTCGGAAGGTGAATGTGACGGTGTACCGCCCTGATGTGTGCGGGCAGCGCGCAGAGCGGATGCAAGTCCCTCACGTCGAGTCGAAGCCATTGTAGGAATAGAATATTGCGGGTCCAGTTGTAAATTCAAGCACACCCCAGTGGGCTGGACCTCACGATAAGTCGACAGGGCTACAGCAAAGCGGTACACACCCTAAACAACAACAAAGCACCAGGCCCCACCAGGACCCCGAACGAAATTCTTAAGTACATGCCAGAGGACTTCCATGATGCACTACACGCACTCATGCTGGAAATGTGGAACAGCAAGCATGTCCCTCTCACCTGGAAAAAGGGACATTCTGCTTCCACCACAAGAAAGGGGATGTCACCTTACAGCAAAATTACCGACCCATAGCCCTGCTCGAAGGGGTATTCAAGCTGTACACCTCACAGATAGCAAGCATGCTCTCCACGTTCTGCGAAACGCAAGGAATACTAGCCCAGGCTCAGGAAGGCTCAAGGGAAAAAAGGAACACGCTTCGACAACTCACCAGAGTAACCAACGCGATTGAGGATGCAAACGTCTCAGGACGAGAACTACATGGCCTGTATGTAGACTTCGAAAACGCGTACGGCTCAGTGGACCACGACAAACTACTCCAAACGATGCAGTACCTTGGAATTCCCGACGAACTCACACAGGTGGTGCGGGATGTCCTAGGTACACAAAGCCACGACACAATGTCCATGAACACCAGAGTAGGAGGGGAAACCTCACACAAAACTGTACAGGTGCAAAGAGGACTCCTCCAGGGAGACAGCATGAGTCCCCTCCTTTTCATAATATACCAGGAACCGTTTTTAAGATGGCTTGAAGTGGGAGAGCATGGGTACCAGCACAAGTATGCAGCAGAACAAGAAAGGCTAGGCCCCCTCAGGACGACAGCAGGGGCGTTCGTCGACGACCTACTCATACTGTGCCCTACGATTCACCACATGAGAGCCCAGCTGCACAAACTGCAGGCATTCTCACAGTGGAGCGAACTCCGAATTAACCTCACCAAGTC
Source organism: Cymbomonas tetramitiformis (assembly GCA_001247695.2). NCBI lineage: Eukaryota > Viridiplantae > Chlorophyta > Pyramimonadophyceae > Pyramimonadales > Pyramimonadaceae > Cymbomonas > Cymbomonas tetramitiformis. The sequence continues at coordinate 19,129 of LGRX02026355.1, read as the reverse complement.
AGCCATAACCGGCATAAAAAATGGGGTCTCCATACCTGAACAACTCCACAAAGACCTCAAAATGCTAGGACTGGACGGCAAGCTAAGCCACTTCAAAGTACTCAAGCCAGACGACACGTACAAATACCTGGGAGTACTACTTGCATTCACAGGCAGGTGGGACAAGGAAAAAGAGGCCGCTAAGGAAGAGATGAACCACAGAATACAAGCTCTACTGCGCTCCCCTCTGACACCTGACCAAAAGGAATACTCCCTTCACTCCGCGATACTGGGGAAATTCAGATATGGATTGCACCTAGGGCTGTACACAGCGGGCGAAATAGACGAATTCAACAAAATAATAGGGGGGGCCATGAAAAATATACAAGGCCTGCCCCGCAACGGAACACCAAACATTTTCACCACACAGGAAAAGGAAAAGTACGGCTTGGGAATGGTGCCACTCCAGGCAGTCTACGCCCAGTCGATTTGGAGCGGACTACTGGAGGCCATGCACAGCGAAGAAGACAAGGGGACGGTACGGGGCCCGGCTTGGAGGCAAATAAACCTGAAGTCGAGACTCAGAATGTCCCATGTCAGCAGGTCCACTAGAGGACTGGTAGAATACCACAGCACCACACGCAGGAACTGTACAGACCTCGACAAACTCTGGGGGGGGCACCAAACAAAACACAACACGCTGAGGAAACTCAATGCCCTACTCAGATACAACATTACGCCCCAGGGGACGGAGGGGATGCTCAGACAACTCCAAACCCCAATACCAAAGATAATGGAACAGCTAGAAGGGGCGACCAGAAGGAAGTCCGACAAAGAAATGGAGGGAACAACAAGAAATACGAAAGCAGGCAAAATAATTGATGGAGACATACCGACACCTCCAGACTGGCAGGCAATGTGCACAGACCAAACTGCCAGGGTCACAATACCCAAGGACACGCCAACAGCGATAAATTTCACAACGTGCCTCAAACTTTTTGCACACTTCCCGGACCTAGCTCTCCTCACTACCCGAGATGGCCAACATGCGATTAGCCAGGTGAATGTCAGAGAACAATGCACAGATGCAACCCTCAACACAGACCGCAGCGCCATAGCAAAAGGCCTAGCACACCTATACCCATACCTATGTGAAGCCCAACCGAGGGACATAGCGAAACCGGGGGACTTCTATGACAGTCCTACAAACAGACGACTGAAGCAACAATACAGGAACATGCCCAGGGAGGGACCGCTGGACTCCCACGCAATACGAACTAACCTCCCACGCCTCGACTCGGAGCAGCTGAGAGCAAAAATGACGGAATGGGAGGCGAGACTGGTCCCCAGGGAAGAGATTCACAGGCAACTCTCCCTGCACCCGCTTACAAGGATTAACGAAACGGAGAATACCGGCCCGACACCGGGGGAGGAAGAGGAAGAACCCCAGCCCCTCCACACACGCTCACAAACCAAATGGATAGATGAAATAGACCCCATGGCCGAAAAGCTTGAGACAGGCTTCGAGAAAGGCCGAACGATTGACAAGCCGAAAGAGATTGTGGCAATGAGGACCCTACTCGTTGACCCAACAGACCCACACTCCCTAGTGACGCAGTACAGAACCCAGTGGAGACACTCAGAGGGGGATGACTCCTACTCTTGGAGTACAAGGGAGACCATAACCGACTACCTGAAACTAGCCAAACGAAGGGGCCAAAGCGCGACCACCTTCCTAACCCTGAATAGAAGACTGCGAGCAAGGGGCTCCCAGGTGACCCACCCCACAGGCCTCAAAGAAATACTGGCCGGGAGGCCGCACCTGGGACAGGCCTGGCCCACACTACATGCAGAGAACCTAACACTGGACCCGACAGAAACCAACCCAGAACAAGACATTGTGGACAACAGAGGGCACCACTGCCAGATACGACTGGAGGGGGAACTCGCCCACAGCTACCACAGGAATGGGAAATACATAGGCACCCTCACGAAAGAAAAGCTTCTCAGACTACACGAAAGGTACACCCAGGCAGTGGGTACCACACACCACCAAACCCCACACCAGAGTACACTACGCACCGAAATGTGGGAGGACCACAAAATACAGGTCTCCACGTTCGAGGAGGAAATAGGGCACCTCCTCATTAGGTACTCAAGCAAAGAAGAAAAGGAAGAACGGAAAAAGAACCTGCAAAACCATTGGACATTCCCTGCCCAGATGCAAAGGGCACTACAACAGGCATTCGGAATTACCACCGAAATGTTCGCCTCACCCCTCAATGTCCACCACAACACCACAACGTATTACGCCAAGTATGACAGGGACAAGGTGTTCGGGGCCAGAGGCTCGGCCTGGACGGCAAATTGGATGAAACTGGGAGCCTACCAGTTCAACCCAGAATACACGCCACAGGACCTCAAAAAGGCACTGGACTTTGCCATAGCGGCCACCACCACACAAGAACCGGTGTTCGGGGTCGGGGTGTACCCGACATATGAGAAAACCCCGTACAGGAAGCTCTACAATGCACATGCGGGGCACCTAATACACGAACTATTGGAAATACCACAAGGCAAGTTCACATTTCTACCCCCTGACCACTGGATGGGTGCCACCCACCAACAAGCGAAACAGTGCAACTGGAACCTCCGGGTGCTGATAGTGGCCAACAAAGAAGGATGGCAAGCACACTGCGGGGACCCAGACACTGCCGCGGACTGTATAAGGAGGGCACTCACAACCTGCCCGCAAAGTAAGGTCCGCACCACCTCAGCTGTCAAACAGCCGATGAGGGAGGCAAACCTACACGATGCGAATGAACCACACCAAGAAGTACGCACCCCCAGTGTAGACTGTGTGGTGGACACAAGACCATGGCAGCGATACGAACTCCCGGAAATTAAGACAAAGGACATGACGAATGCAATGGGAAGAATGTGCAGCACAGGGCCACATTTGAGGAACGACCTCTGCCCCCAGTGCTGCAACGTACAAGCGGAAGTGGAAACTTGGTGGGAGGACAGCCACCTCCACGTGGAAGAAGGACCAGCCAAATGGGAACTCCTCCCCGGAAGCAGAGGAGGCAAATGGAACATACACCCCCCCACAGTACAACAGGTGGTGGAAGCCAACACCTTACACACCAGGCTTACAAGACAGAATGACGCCCAAACGATATGGGACAAAGTAGCGAGGTCAAAAGTTGTCAGATACCCCACTGACTTCTGGCCCGAACACGAACCGGGAGCCCAAGGAAGGAGATGGGAATTGACAAGAGACCAAACAGAGGACCCCAGGGACCAAGCCCCGAGGAACACACCAACCCAATTGACATACCCCTCCCCTCTAAGGGCACACAAGGCAACCTCGTACCTTTACACGGACGGGAGCAAAAGAGAAATAGAAACAGAAGAAGGAGGCAAAGAATGGGCCTCAGGAGCTGCGGTATGGGACCCCAGGACCGGGGAAGGGGAGGCCCACATGATTCGATGGGAAGGCGAAGACCAAGAGGTGAACAGAGCGGAACTTCTCGCCATACAAAAAGCGGTGACGCTCCCGCCACCACCAAGTGGCAACGGACTCACCATTTGCACGGACAGTGCCAACTCCATTAGACAACTGGAGAGCATGAGAACGAAACCCCACAACATGGAACACCACCAGCAAAGAGACCTCCTGTATGCCATACTGGTCAACATTGAGGCATTAGTAGCAGCAGGACACACTGTCTCACTGCTAAAAGTCAAGGCACACACGGGAATTGTGGGGAACGAAAAAGCCGACGAGGCAGCCAAACAAGCCTGTACTACGGGAACCCTCACGGAAGCGTGGGATAATAACGAGACAATAAAAGTCAAGCCCATGATACCAGACGAAGACTCGAACAGCAGAGAGCTAAAAGGAAAACTCGCGGTACAAAAGTACGTAACCACACTACTCCGTGAACGGCAAGCCCAAGAAAACAGTAGACTCTCAGCGAAAATGACCGACCTCCAGGGAGAACCCTCAACCTGGACCCACCAACTGAAAACTGAGCGCAGCTTCAGATGGGAGGCGCACCATGACCAAGCGCAACAAACTGAAGAGGAACAAACGACAATACGGGACCCGGTACCCAACCAGCAGCAGCAAGCCAACCAGACCCGGGACGAAGAAGACAGGCAAATAAAAGCCATGATGGAACAAACGGAGGAAGAGGAGATGCTCCTTATGCGGGAGGTGCAGGAGCACCAAGAATACCAAGAAACAGAGGGCAAAGGGGACCCCACCAGAGGAAACGAACCCGAACCCGCAGGGACACCACCCCCACCCTCCGAAGGGGAGGAAATATTTGAGGAACTCAACGAGCTCGCGAAGAAACTAGAAGTGACCCAAGAGGTACAAAATGACGATGAAATTTTTGACATGCTAAATGAACTCATTGAGCAGCGGGAAAAGTCACGAGGGGAGCCGACAAAAGAAAGACAAGCTCACCATGACCGTGTCACAGAGGAGTCCAGAGTCCATGCAGTAATGGAGGACCCGATGCCCAGAACAAGATGGAAACAGCGAAAACACGATATGGCACACAGCAGAACGGAAAAAAGGAACGCCCCCTCGGTTCAGGAGGGCGGGACCACAGACAGCTGGCTGAACGAAACAATGAAGCACCTCAAAGGAGACACGCCACTACACAAAGTAGCGAACGGCTTCTGGAAAAGAGCCACATTTGCGGTACGAAAAACAATACTCAAATGCAGACTGAGAATACTGCCAGCACAAGACTATGAGACGGCGAAAAACTCAGCCGGAGGGAACGGGAAGTGCACCCTGGAAGGATGCGGACACAAAGGGGTGGACTACGCAAAGGGCTTCCTCATGAGGGTAGGGCATGCCCTAGGTGGATGCAACAACCCACAAATGCGAGGGATGTTCACGGACAGGGCAGATGCCCACGCAGATGAGCTAAAACACATACTTGACCACCATAGGAAAGGGGGATGCAAAGTACTCGCCTACACTGGAAAAAAGAGGGACCCAGGGACTAAGCCAAGGGTACTCCCAAACTACATACTCACCAGGGGGCAATGCAGACACGACGGGAAGGACAACCCAGGCAGAAACGATGGGCCCGACACAATACCGAGTTTTGTAGACATAGTCATGATAGAGGGTCTAGAAGACCTGGAGGACGGATGGGAATGCACACAACAGGAAGCACCAGCAAGGGTAAGAAACCTACACCTCATTGAGGTGGCCCACACCGATGACGAAAAATGGGGACCCAAACTCCTGGAAAAATACAAGAAATACGGACCGCTGCTACAATTGCTACGCAGGCACGGATTCCGTGCCAAACTTCATGTGTTTGCAGTGGGCAGAACAGGCACGGTGTACAAACACAACCAAGACATACTCGAGCAACTTGGACTCAACAGAAAAGAGGCCACACAGGCACTACAGAGAATACACGACCTGACAGTAAACTATGCACACAACACCTACCAGCTATACAGAAAACTCAGACAAGAAAAACAAGAGGAGGAGAAAGACAAGAACCACCCATTATAAATTGTCCCAACATGGCCGCCACTCGTGGCGGTCCGGCCCAGAGTAGGGCCGGGGAAATCAATTTACTCATACGCCCGACGGGCGTGGTTTTTTCTTTTTCTTTTTAAATTCAAGCACACGAGGTGTGCAATAAAAACAGCTGAAGATGTCGTGAAAAAGATGTCAAGATGTCGAGATGTCGTTTGCCGTGCCGTGACGTGCTGCGAGTGGTGCGGTGCGGCTGATGTCGTGTTGCTGCCAAAAGATGTCGATAGAGTCGCAAAAAGCGAAGCGGACCAGAGAGACGAATGAGCCGACACGAAAGGTGCGTGGGCTATAACCTGATCAAACAGGAGAAATATGAATATATATATCCTGTTTTGTGACTGTAAAAATGCAGGTGTGCTGGCTCTTGGAATACTAAAGTCAGATAAAATAATAAGATGTTCTGGCTAAGTGTTTCGGGAGCCTGACACTGTGACACAGGCAGCACTGCAGGTGACATCCAGGCGAGGGGTGAAACTAAGGGTGCACCACTGCTCCCCCCTAAGGGGGGGGGGAAGTCAGCATACCCGTGACAGTTTCCCCCCGTCGGGAGGTCACCTGCCGCAAAGCGAACACCGGAGCCGCCTCCCCCGTTGCCGATTTTGTTCTTGTCCGCTCGTGGGGTAAAACCCCGCCCGCTGACCTTGTCCGTGAGGACCTTCAGCTGCCGCTTCACGTCGAGGATGATGGCCGTGAGGTCGGACAGCTGCGAGGTGTCGCCGTCAGTGGCCACGGCCGCTGCGGACAGGGTGACGACGAGGCAGTGTGCGTACCGGCTGCGACGTGTCGGGCGTGGCACTCGAGGACCCATTGCTGAATGGTGAGGAGGTCCACGGCCGCCCGCTACTGGTGCGTGAAGAGCCTCGACACCACCGGCGCGTAGAATCCAGGATCCAGCGCCGCGAGGAACAACTCCTTCACCTCGTCATCGTCGAGGGTGTTGCGCCTCTTGGCGGACCGCAAGGCCGCGTTGAAATCCGTGATGGACTCGGACGGGTCGGTGTAGGCCTTGAAGCGGACGCCAAGGAGGTCCGATGTCCCCTGAAAGGGTGATGAAATCTGTATAGGCAGCCCTGACAGGGAGTCCCGGTCAGGCCCCTATGACAGATCCCTAGGACCAACACTGGACTGCTGACTGATCTGTAGGTTCGTACTGTGACACACGCGGTGTCACAGGTAGGCTAGACTCCGAGACCGTCCGAGACCGTTCCGGGTATATCTAGCTTAGGGTTTATTTATCTTAGACAGTGTATCCACACGAGTACGGGACTTTCTGATATCTAGTGTACTTGGATATTCCGGTAGGTCGTGGCCCCATCCACGTTTTCATTCCACTTGCTATCTTGGCCATGATTGGCTAAGCAGCCGCTTGAAGAGGTGGTGCGCACTTGCGCGTTTGGGTGCGACTAGGATTTGGGACATGGCTTTACGGTAGACGTCTTTTTTTGCGGCTGCGAGTCATGGGCACCGCGCGTTGCTATTGCTCGGTTTTGGCAATGTTCATTTACGTTATCTTACCTGCCCTGATCCCGCTGGTTTACGTACTTTGGGCTGGTGCTCCGGACACCTTTGACCACGACGACATTTGCAAGTGCCCCACGCTTGTTTCGCCTCTCCGCACGTTCCGCCGTTACGCCTACCCTCCATTTCCGCCACAACACCCAAACGTGCAGCCGCGCATCATCTTTTCTCTGGCTTTCTACAGTATGGCAGCATCTACACGAGCTCGCAAACGCCTATTGAGGGACTCCGATTTGGACGCCTCAATACGGCTTTTGGATGCGGTTCGGGACACTCCGACCGCTAGCATCCCACCTGTGGTGCCCCCTGTCGCTTCCAGCAACACCGACGCAGCTGTCGCGTTGCGGAAGCACCTGGTCGACCAACATGCCACGGTTGACGCGGTGTACAAGGGGCGCTTGCATCGGGCTTGGGCCAAGGGTATCCGCGAGGATATCCTTGGTTCCAAGAAACATCATTATCGTGGTACTGACGACACCGACCGCCTCTCCGAGTTGGTGGTGCAGCTTCGGACCGAGTTTGAGTCCGCTGGGCTGGCCTGGCCCCCTTTGACCTCGACGACCCCACCTTTCTGGTTATCGAGAAGGTTACAGTAAACACTCATATTTAATGAAACAGAGATCTGGCTCCAGCCAGCCAAATCACTAAAATCGTGACCCCCCCGCCCGCGCCAGCGTGCTAATGAATTCGTTCATTAGAAGGAACGCGATCCATGAGCCAGCCAGCGCCATTCGTTATCTTCCTCAGCCTTACAAACTGAAATTTTCGAGAAAACCGTGTGCTGATTTTTCGAAGTGATAAAATGGACCCAGCGAGTAGGCAACAACTTAGAGAGCTTCACACGGACATGAAGGACGGCATACTATCACAGTCTCACTACGAAGAACTGCCTGCAATTGCCTAATGCCATGTGCAATAATTAGCCTAAAGCCATGTGCACCGCGTCAAGCTATGCCAGCGTCAATTCCTTATTTTAAGATTGCCGAAAGCATGCCAGCCAGCGACGGCCTTCCTTATTTCGGACCTCTTCCTTATTTTTTTTGGTCCAGCCAGCCAAATCACTAAAATCGTGACCCCAAACGCTGGCTGATTCCTTAACGGTGAATTCCTTAATACTGAGTGTTTACTGTAATGGACTCCTCTATGACGTCTTGGCCCTCGTCGTGGAGCGGAACTCTGTGGCTGACACCTGGCTTCGGGGTACGGACTCTTCGGCTGACCGAGATGGACGTCGGGCTCTCGTCGACATCATCAAGGGGAGCGTACCGGCAGCCCTACGCGAGAGCCACCAGCAGGAGCACGCGGCTCTTCGCTATCCCGCGGGCGTTGACCCGCAGCCGGTCTTGGCTCGTGAGCAACGTCTGGTGCGGGATAACCGCGCTCCTGACTGGCGGCCCACCGACGAGACCCGCAAGCTCTCACTGTACAACCGCCTCGACCCGATCTTCTACGCGGCGGTGAAGGTGCGTTATCCGCTTGCGGGTGACCTCGGCGGGGTCACTCTCCGCTCGCTTCAGGCTCTCGCCGTGGCCATCTTCCAGGCGTGGGCACAGTCGGACGAGGGGGCGGCAGCACGTGAGAAGCAGGTGCTGGGAACGGACGGTAGGCCCTCCGCTCTGGTCACGTCGTCGGAGTACACGGTGCTCCTCGAGGAGATTGCGGCCTTGAAGGCCTTGGTGCGTGGTGGCCGTGCGGGCGGGGGACGGCAGGCGCAGCCGCAGCATCCGGGGAAGCAGCATCCGAGGGGGTTTCGCGTGGGTGCGGGCAGCCCCCCCGCAGTCGGCTTCGACCGCGACAGCATGAAGGCGAAGCCGCTGTGCCACCGCTGCCGCAAGGCCGGTAAAGGTGAGGTGTATCACCCGTACCGCGACTGCCCGCTTGGCGGTCGCCAACACTCGCCGGCCACGGCTGCGGCTTTCTGCATTCCCATTGAGCAGGAGGACGCGGAGGGCCTGCACGCATTGGCGCTCGTGCAGGTCTTCCAGGACGCGGCAGACATTGGACCGGAGGCATTCTCGCATGCGGCGTTGGCGTATGGTCCGCCCGCGGTGCTCTCCACGGACGGCGTCGGTGGGATCGACGTGGCGGCCTACGGTTTCTCCGTGCCGCCTCCGCCTTCTGGCGGGACCGACGACGAGGACATCTTGCGGCGGCTTGATGCCCTCACCTCTGAGGTTTAGGCCGCCCAAGAAAAGGTACATTACACTCTTGCATCCTTTGTTCCTAAAAGTGCGGTTGAGGAGCATGCGTCGGCTCTGGTGTGTGGCCCTGCCGCTGCGGCGGGGATCACACCGGAGGGGCAGGTTCCGGCAGGTGGTGCGGCGGCATCGGCGTCCGCCGTGCCGGCCCCTGCTATGCCTGTTTCGCAGGTGAATAAGGATGTACAGCCCGCGCGAACTCAATCGGCGCGGGTGACCACCACGGAGGCGACATGCGGTGAGTTCGGGGGCTTCGTGCAGACGGTTAATCACGCCGCCGTCCACCCGACTGACCTGACAGGCTATGACACGGACGACTGCGAAGATTTCGCCGACGGTACTTTCGCGGTGAAGCCGCGAGCTCCGGCCAGTACTATCGGGTGCGGTGTGCCGCCTTTCGGCTTTGGCACGCCGGCAATCGGCGCTCTCGCGATGCTTTCTCTCTTGTGCATTTCTTTTGCAGGTGTAGCTGTTTCGGCTTCCACAGCTTCTGCTGTGTCGGCATGTGCACCGACTACGGAAATGCCTTCGCCTGGCGGTGATCTCGATTGGGAGACTCCGTCATTTTACTTTACGAATGATTTTGTTGAATCGGTGATGCCGGTTCAGGGTCTCTTGTTGACTAACGATGTGCCACAGCTTCAGCCGCCCGAGCCTCCTGACAGACTGAGCTTTCTAGCATTTCAGGATTTAGCTCAAGCGGATTTGGGCTTCGGCATGGCATTTTATTACGGTATGGCATTACATGAGAGCGGACCTCTGGATGTGGAGCACTACTACGGTGCTGGCTACTTTACTTCCTATTATGGGATGGACTTCCGTGAGGCCACCGCTGACTACTTTGGTCGCTGTCGATTGACTTCTTGCTCACTCTGGAGGCACACCAACATGGTGGTGTGCAGAACTCCTGTGACCTCAAAGACTTCTTCAATCTGGTTTATGTTTTACTTTGACTACTGTACTTTATATTCTTCAAACTGACTTGCTAGCACGGTTCCTTTCACTTGTTTAGCGGTGCCTTAATTGCCCGTATGTTTCTGCTCACGTGCTACCTAGAGGTTTCCAATTTGTGTATCAGAATAGCACAGTTGGATTGGCAGTTAGACTTGTCACCTAGCTTCTGCCCTGACACTAGCATCATACATTTTCTGACTCTCCTAGCCAGTCACCACCCACAGTGCTGGGGTGGTGTGCTGAAATCTGTATAGGCAGCCCTGACTGGGAGTCCCGGTCAGGCCCCTATGACAGATCCCTAGGACCAACACTGGACTGCTGACTGATCTGTAGGATGGTTCGTACTGTGACACACGCGGTGTCACAGGTAGGCTAGACTCCGAGACCGTCCGAGACCGTTCCGGGTATATCTAGCTTAGGGTTTATTTATCTTAGACAGTTTATCCACACGAGTACGGGACTTTCTGATATCTAGTGTACTTGGATATTCCGGTAAAGGGTGCACCGGAGTCCAGCAGCCGCCGCGCGAGCTCCAGAAGGGCTCGCTTGCCGTCCACCGGGCGCAACGTCGCGGAAGCCTCGAGCCAGTCACCCGCCGGAGAGGCGGGACACACGATGAGCTCGAGCGTCGAAAAAAGAAGCTTGTTGTCCTCGGGGCGGATGGCCAACGTGGAGTCCTCCAAGTCGAAGAGTGGCGCAAATAAGGCGTCCTGCGCCTCGAACGCCTCCTGGAGAGCAGGCACCAGCTTGGAGAGAAGCACCTGCGCGTTGGATTCCGTTCCCGTAAAACGGTCATGTTTCTCACGGAAACACTTCCGGATCACGTGCTTCGCCACGCTCTCGTCGAAGCGCTCACGGGTGAGTGAGCGAACACCCGCCAAGAAAACGGCTTGGGCGGAGTTCGCAGCCGGAACACCAGTAGGTGCCGGCGTGACGGAATTGCGGGCAGCAGCGGAGTCGAAAATCGTAGCTAAAGAGCGCCGGCGAGACGCCATACTTGAGGTCAATCTAGTCGCAACCATGGTGAAAGAGACTGTAGAGACGAAGTGAGGGGAAATGGGACGAGGTGCGGAAGGAGCGGCGGCCAAACGTCGTAATGCGGTTGTCGAGGAAAACAAGGGAAAGCCGTGGCGTAAAAATCTCCCCACGTGCATGTGGATGCAGAGTGACGCGGCCAAGGAAAGTGGTGTCGGATCCGACCAAAATTTCCAACGTCAACCAACGCGAAGCGAGGAAAATGAAGTCCGCCTCGTGCACAAGCCTCCCGTAAATCCAATCAACCAGGCATCAGCTAGGCCATACCGCTCCGCCGCGCCTCTAGTGGACGGAGCCCCTCACTCCATCTCAAGCGTCGCTGTTTAGCCAGACATGGCTAAAATTCGCAGTGTCTAAATAAAGTGTGCGTGGGGCCAAACCTGTTGGATATACCCCTACCTAGGACCCGGGATATATTCACTCAGTGATAGGTTTTCTCAGAATGTAATAAAGTTGATAAGTTAACCCGATATAACGGGCATAAACAGTTAGGGTTCGGGTTCGGGTGACAGTCATACACACTACTATAGGAAGAGTCACAAAGCAAGCGGTGTGACTGTTCCAGCACCCCTCACTGCGACTCTGCGAGTGTCACTTGCAGTCTGTCTCGTGCTCTCCGACAAACAATCCGACACACACAAAACCCTGAGTAATTGTGTTATCAAATTGTCTTAGCCGTTTCACCAGTTCCTGACTGTTTCCCGAGCTGTGAATATACATCTCAACTATATATATATATATATATCACACTCTCCGTGAGGTTATCGGCCTGTTCCACGTATTTTCGTGAACGGTGCTTTGGCTATTTCCCGTATCTACCCGCATCTTCGTATCTACACATCTCCGTATCTTTGGCCGCGCCGTATCTTCACGCCGTATATCTATTTCAACGATTGCTTCAACGCATCTACGCACGTATCTATTTGCGGCCACGTAAGCACGTATCTCCCGGAACTTTTCCACGCATCTTCACCAACGTTTTTCGGTTGATTTACCACTTCGTATCTTACTCCAACGTTCTCATTTTCGTTTTCAACATGTCTCAAGCACGTCAATCTGGACTCGCGGCCGCACTCAGAGCGGCCCGCTCTGGAAACACTCCATCTACGCCTACGCCATCTTCCCACGGAACCGCATCGCGCACCACGACCCCTTTGACGAGGAAAGTGGTGCGCACATCATCATTGCGCTCGCAGGTGCCTTATCTTCACGATTCGCCTTCGGCTTTCCAGTACTTCAACGATCCCGACGTCCTTCTTTCGACACCTGTGGAGGAGGGCAGAGAGGAGGAGTACGCTGAGCACCTCGCGTATGCCTCCAACTACTCCGCCGATCTTCTTCGTTTTCTGCGAGCTTCTGGCTTCAAGGACACCGTGGGTTACACTTTTGTCAACGCCGACGCCGAAGCTGACTTCAACATTCTGCTTTCTGGACTTCGACATTGCTGGATATGTCACCCTGACTGTCATATTTGTCAGGTGTCATGTCCGGTGTGTCATTCTCGGTGAACCTGCTTGTGTCCCGACTAGGGTATTTATTCCCTTGTGTTATCTATTATTGAGTTCGTTCTTTATCCGCCGGGAGCGTTCTCCCCGCTGTCACTGTGTAGTTTCTTGCAGGTTATGGGACCACTTTACGCTTGCGTATTGTGATTTTTTGGCGTGAATTTTATTTCGTACTCGCTCTATCCTTATTTTGAGCTTAGCCGTCTTTATCGCGGCTTACGGAATCAGATTCTCGTTTTCGCTTGGACTATCCGGCAGTTTCGGGAATTTACGGCAGAGTGGTATCGGCATTTCTTTTGTTCGCGTTCGCTTTCTTTTTCCACGATGGCTCTCGAGAATATTTTGTCCGATGGGGAGCTTCTTGCTCTTTTGTTATCGTGCGACGAGAGATTGGAGAAGGTGGACCACCTGAAACGCGTCCAGCTCGTTTCTTTATGCCAAGCCCAGGCTAGAGCGCTTGATCATTTCCGGAGTGCTCCGCAGATTTTGACTCAGCCCTCTGCGGTTTGCGACCCAGTTGTTTTGAGTGGCATTATTGTCTCAGAGGACACAGCAGTTGGTGGTGCTGAGTCCGATGCACTGGTTTCTTCGGAGGTCTGTTTTTGTGAGCAGGGCGTTGGCACTGGACCCGTAATTTTGGACACCCGATCTGTTTCTTCGCAGATTACCACTACCAGACCCGCGACTGGGCGTTCCAGTTTGCGCAGGCTCCCACAACAGGCCCCTCTTGTTCGTGTGGAGCGTCACTACCATCATTCTGTAGAGTACCTCTCTCGTGTCGTTGATTCAGAGCAGGATATCCACGCAGTTTTTGACAGTAGTGAGAGTGACGATGAATCGGAGTACCCACTTGGGTATTATGATGAATCTGACGACGATTGGGAGGTGGCCGATTGTCCTCTCCGACATTTTCTTCTTCTCAGTTGGGACAGCCGCCCGCCCTGGACACAGGTTTCCAGGGCGACTACTATGGCGGTGTTTTGGAGGCTTCGGAAGCTGAATTTTCCCCGCAGCAAGACATTTCGACTGGATGCGCATCTACTTTTATTGGGGGCGCTGAGCCAGCGGACGGAGACGACGACAATTATTATTCTTACACCCACGAGCATTCCGATCGCGAGGGGCACGACTCTAGTGGTGCTTACGGGGACGATGTTGACCACTCCGATTACGATTCCGGAGACCACTACGACTCTGGGTCTGGTGGTGCTGGCAGCGACTCCTACGATGGTTATTCTTCTAGGTCATCTTAATTTCTAAACGGACAGGCAGAGCTTTTAGCTCGTGTTTCGACCACTAGCTGAGATGGGGATCTCTCCGATTTATTTTGTGATTAGAGTTTTGACCACGGTAGCATAATGATTCAGGAATAGAAAAGTGCATAATGGGGAATATAAATTATGTCCCGTTTTTAGGGAATAGATTATATGTCACATGCCATCGAGCCATGCCATCTATCGTTTCGGTTTGTACTACAAGCGCAAGCGGTTCAGCGTGTGCAATATTTTGCGTCTGGCACACCCCTTTCTTCTAAACAATTTTTTGCATCTAGCATGAAGCATAATTTTTTCCACCATTCGATTCTAAAGCGTTTGTATTCATTAGGTGAATACCTTTCGTTTGAGCTATCGATTGGCCCCATCCGCAACCGCATCAGCTTAGCCTTCGCGACTGCAAGCTAAGTTGGTGCGGTGTGAGATGGTTTCAACCACTTGCGGCTTTGCATAATAGGGGTTTTCGTGAGAATCTTCTCACGAAACTTGGCAGTGATATTGTTCATATCAATATCAGTGCACCCTCAAGAGCATATGGCAAGCCGTTGAGTATATTAAAGACGGTCGCGTGCTGGCATGATGCCTTTTGGGTTTGAAACCCAAACCCAAACATGCCAAACAGCGAAGGGCTTCCCGTGAGTTCCAGCGCACGTATCTTTGCAAAATATATTGACAAGATGCATATATTTCACTTTTCTGAAGTGCAAGGTTTGCGATAGCTTGTGCGCGAAGTTAACATATTATTTCTTTGACCCAGATTTATGAGTTTGTATATCACGCTAAAATCTGTGTCAAAGAAATAGTACGTAATACCATTTTGCGCACAGACTTTCTCAGACCTTGTGCTTCGAATATATCAAAGATAAATATCTTGGCAATATTTCTACGCAGTTACGTGCGCTAGAACGCACGGGAAGCCCTTCGCTGTTTAGCATGTATTGGGTTTGGAAACATTCGAACCCAAGCCCAATAGATCTGCCAAAGAAATAAATTGATGGTTTTGCCAACAAGTTATCTCAAACCTTGTGCTTCTGAGAACTGAAAGATATGTGTCTTGTAAATATTTGTGCATATTTTCGCGCGCTATAACGCACGGGAATTGCTTTTCAGTTTGGCATGTATTGGGTTTGGGTAAACTCGAACACAAACCCAATAAATCTCCAAAGAAATAAATTGATGGCTTCGTGCACAAGGCTTTTGAGGCCTTAGGCCTTTGGCAACTAAAAGATATATATCTTAGTGATACTTTTGCGTATTTTTGAGTATTTTCAGACGTGTTCCCAAAGTGACCAAAAACCGAACGATCGGCGATCGAACGGTTTTTGGTCACTTTGGGAGTGAGATCGTGAGTTTCTAAGGCTTGGTGACAACACGCGAGACAACACTAAGTATTACAGTCTGAAAATACTTAGAGAAAATACTCACTGTCTGATTTGTTAAATATGCAATTTTAACTAAAGGCGGAAGGCTTTCTCTCCGGGAGTGTGCCCTGTCCAGCGAAATAAAGATCTCTAAGATTGTATTAATCTGAGTAATCTTTTGCTTCAAAATATTATCACATATTCCTACTTAGTATGATGTGGGTACCCGTTTCGCAAAGAAGATGAAAACCCATAGCGCAACTATTGCGGGTTTCAAATTCCTTAAATCCCACCCGCTTCCGCCAAATGCACGCGTCATCCCACAACGAGATGTGTGGTTGACCGTTCAGTTTGTGCAATTTGTTTAGGGAAAACAACGCATACGAAATACTATTTTTGCTAACGCTTCCCTCATCCGTTGCCCAGGCGCTCTTGCAAACGAGCGCGCGAATGAGGGAAGAAACGCCTAGCGGAAACGTGGACGCGGTTGACATCCGCGTTTCCGCTAGAGGTGAAATTGCACTGCCAAACGGCCAGTATGTGTTTATTATGCTTATATGATATGCGTGATATGTGCATGCTGTGCAAGATGCGTCCCTGTTGGGCGTGAGTCGAGTTGGCTGGCTCGAATCACGCCCATAACCCCCCTCACAAGAACCGTCAAGCATCCTAGATTCCGAACGGATCTTGCTTCCAACCCTTTCTAATTTAAGCAGAATTGCCTGCACACTCGGTATCGTGGTCAGGAACTCGCGTAGAATTACGTATCTGGTTCACTGAAAGCCCCGTATCTGGTTCAACGAAAGCCACGTATCTGGTTCAACGAAAGCCCCGTATCTGGTTCAATGAAAGCCCCATAATCTTGCTTGCGCAAACAAAGTTGTTCCTAACACTTATTATGTAGTAAACTGTACAAGGGAACCGTGGAAAGCAAGGGCAACACACCTTTCATTTTTGATGGAGAATCTTTTACCCTGTCCTCTTTCTTGAATAGAGGACAATAAAATGCATACCATCAGTGTGTTCAACAGTACAACGATACCCGCCGTTGTCGCAAGAAAGGCACACCCTGCCGTACTTTTTCGGAGGCTTCCTCATGTTTGCAATAACCAAGTGAACAGAGGTGGGGTGGGGGCAAAATAATACAAACGGTGATATTACACGCATGTGCTTGTGTCACAAATTTATTCCCCAAAAACAGGACGGAATTTCTATTCCCCATTATGCACTTATCTATTCCTCGATAACCTTTTTCCTTTGACCACTAGCGGACAGCTGGACATGTTTAGTAAGTCGGACCTTTCAGGCATTTAAGACCTCTTTTCTCAGTTTCATGGAAGCAGTGATCTTTGCCCCCTCTCCCAGGGGGGTCGGCAGCCCTGCTCTTGTGTCACCACTCGATGTGCGGTGTCAGGTTTAGGCTCCCAGCTCTCAGCTCATAAAACCCCTAAGTATTTTATTCGATCATCTTTTTGACTGCGAAACCCGTGCGAGCCACTGCACAGCTTTCTTTGCCTGCGTGCATACGAAGTATATATATATATATTCACTATATATATATTTCACACTTCCTGTCAGGTTATGGGTTACCACTAGCTGGTGGCTTCTCGCGTTCTTTTTAGCTATCATTCGGATCCCGCGCAACGCGGTATACAGTGACGCAACGTCGCTACCCATCCAACCGGCCGGCAATTACGCAACGTTAAACATCGCCGCCGTCTCCCCTTACGTGCTGCAACGGCATCCACTGTCATTTATTTGAGCGTAACGCCCAATCTTTTTTTTTCGTGCGCAACGCACGCTTACAACCACCATTTCCGACTACGTCCTACCCGACATGTCAGCAGCCGCCAACACGCATCTTCTTGGCAGTAGGCTTCGGGCCGCCCGCGCCACTGGCGGGGGGTCCCCCCATTCTACCCCTGCTTCGAGTCCTGGCGGGGATGAGGGCTCCGACCCCATCATTCGGATGTCCACTTTGCGGAGCCGCCCAACGCCGATTTCTCGGTCTGCGACCTCTGCTGAGTTCCACGCCAACTGCGATGCCTGGGTCTCCACTCCTGTTCGAGCTTCCCAGCGTGGAGAATTCACGGACAAGCTCGACTTCGCCTTCTCCTATGGGGAGGAATTATCCAAACTACTTTGTGCCCACGGCTTTAAGCCCAAGGTTGGCATTACCCTTGAGGGACCCGAGGCTGAATCCGACTTCGCTGTCCTCTTGGCCAACATGTCTCATGTCTTTGGCCCTGTATCCCGCGACGAGTTCCTGAAGCTTCTGGATCTGGACAACGAGTACGACGTCTACCACCTGACCCTGAACGAGCTCGTTTACATCGTCCTCCCAACGGTTCTCCGCGGTACTGCCCTGACTCTCTACGAGGAGTCTTCTCTGGTGCACCCCCATGACGGCCGCTGCGCACTGCAGCGGCTGCGTTTTCACGTTGAGGGCATTGGGGACCCCGACCCCCATCGGTTTTGGGTTCGCCTTCGCGCTGTGGTTATCGACGAGACCATTGAGCCCGCCCCCCAGCTTGCGGTTTTCCGCGTCCTCGCGGACAAGCACCGCAAGCTCCACCCGTCCTACGCCGACAACAACCTCGTCCAGGACCTGTATGCCGTCCTTCGTGCATCCGCCTCTGCCTCCCCCCACTTCGCGCCCCTCTACCTGGCGGTGCTCCGTGAGTTGGGCATGGGCCAACCGTTCACCTACGCCTCCCTCGCCCTTCGCCTCAGCAAGGTCTTCCGCGACGAATTCCCGCTGGCGCGCCTGTCCGAGCCGGTGTCCGGTGGTGGTGGCTCAGCGGCTGGTGGTGGTACCCGAAGCGGTGGTGGCGGGTCCCCTGGTGGCTCCGCTTATTCCTTCGGCTCGCGCCGTAGGGAGAAGCCCGTTGGCGATTGGAAGCCCGTCAAGGGCGTCCGCTACCTTCAATGGGAAGGAAAGGGTAACCCGTGCATCACTTGCTTCCGCCTTTGGGCGGTGACCGACGCACACTTGGGCACTGCGGGCGTTTGCCCTTACTCATGCACTAAGGCATTTAGCCCTGACCGTGTCCCTCCTGATGCTCCGCCCCCTCCCTCGAAACCGCCACCTTTGTCTGCGTGGCCTCCGTCCGCCGCTCCTGCCGCGCGTGCTCTGCAGGTGGACCCAGAGCCGCAGGGTGGCGCCGCGCCGCAGAACCCAGCTGTCATGCACGTTCGTGCCCTCGAGCCCGCTCCCGATTCGTACGAGATGGACGGCGGGCATGTCATCGACCTCGATGCTGGTGACGCGGCGTGGGTGCCTGCCGCCATGGCGCTGTCTCGGTACATCGACGAAGAGGACGACACCGACTGGCCTGCTTTCCGCTCTGGCCCCGTCTACATCCCGCCCACGGACCTCGGCAAATCGGCCGTGACCGATCACGGCATTGCACCACCGTCTGGTGGTGCACCCTGATTGCAACATCGCACACTTACCTAGCCACTAGCCTTGCATCTTGCTTCGGACTGCAGCCCATGCGGGGTACCGCTCTAGATGGACACTGGGGAGCCCCGTTGGGCCCGTAACAATTTGTGTTGCTAGGGTTCAGGGTGTGTTTGCTTGCTGTGTCCTTTGCCTGACACCTCACCTCTTCGCGGTGAGGTGGTGTCATGGAAGCAGTGACTTTTGCCCCCCCTCTCCCAGGGGGGTCGGCAGCCCTGCTCTTGTGTCACCACTCGATCTGCGGTGTCAGGTTTAGGCTCC
>LGRX02026354.1:0-20266 GCA_001247695.2 Cymbomonas tetramitiformis | reverse complement strand
CACTGCAGCGGCTGCGTTCTCACGTTGAGGGCATTGGGGACCCCGACCCTCATCGGTTTTGGGTTCGCCTTCGCGCTGTGGTTATCGACGAGACCATTGAGCCCGCCCCCCAGCTTGCGGTTTTCCGCGTCCTCGCGGACAAACACCGCAAGCTCCACCCGTCCTACGCCGACAGCAACCTCGTCCAGGACCTGTATGCCGTCCTTCGTGCATCCGCCTCTGCCTCCCCCCACTTCGCGCCCCTCTACCTTGTGGTGCTCCGTGAGTTGGGCATGGGCCAACCGTTCACCTACGCCTCCCTCGCCCTTCGCCTCAGCAAGGTCTTCCGCGACGAGTTCCCGTTGGCGCGCCGGTCCGAGCCGGTATCCGGTGGTGGTGGCTCAGCGGCTGGTGGTGGTACCCGAAGCGGTGGTGGCGGGTCCCCTGGTGGCTCCGCTTATTCCTTCGGCTCGCGCCGTAGGGAGAAGCCCGTCGGCGATTAGAAGCCCGTAAAGGGCGTTCGCTACCTTCAATGGGAAGGAAAAGGTAGCCCGTGCATCACTTGCTTCCGCCTTTGGGCGGTGACCGACGCACACTTGGGCACTGCGGGCGTTTGCCCTTACTCATGCACTAAGGCATTTAGCCTTGACCGTGTCCCTCCTGATGCTCCGCCCCCTCCCTCGAAGCCGCCACCTTTGTCTGCGTGGCCTTCGTCCGCCGCTCCTGCCGCGCGTGCTCTGCAGGTGGACCCAGAGCCGCAGGGTGGCACCGCGCCGCAGAACCCTGGCATGCACGTTCGTGCCCTCGAGCCCGCTGCCGATTCGTACGAGATGGACGGCGGGCATGTCATCGACCTTGATGCTGGTGAAGCGGCGTGGGTGCCTGCCACCATGGCGCTGTCTCGGTACATCGACGAGGAGGACGACACCGACTGGCCTGCTTTCCGCTCTGGCCCCGTCTACATCCCGCCCACGGACCTCGGCAAATCGGTTGTGACCGATCACGGCATTGCACCACCGTCTGGTGGTGCACCCTGATTGCAACATCGCACACTCACCTAGCCGCTAGCCTTGCATCTTGCTTCGGACAGCAGCCCATGCGGGGTACCGCTCTAGATTGACACTGGGGAGCCCCATTGGGCCCGTAACAATTTGTGTTGCTAGGGTTCAGGGTGTGTTTGCTTGCTGTGTCCTTTGCCTGACACCTCACCTCTTCGCGGTGAGGTGGTGTCATGGAAGCATTGACTTTTGCCCCCCCCCTCTCCCAGGGGGGTCGGCAGCCCTGCTCTTGTGTCACCACTCGATCTGCGGTGTCAGGTTTAGGCTCCCAGCTCTCAGCTCATAAAACACCTAAGTATTTTATTCGATCATCTTTTTGACTGCGAAACCCGTGCGAGCCACTGCACAGCTTTCTTTGCCTGCGTGCATATATATATATTCACTATATGACCACTTCCGCGACTCAGATGGGATGGATGTTGTACTGGTCCCCACACGCCGAAATGGGACGATGGTCGGGTGCGAAGGGGGGGGGTTCGTTCGAACCAATAATTACACGGTGCCTGAAACGCCGAATTGGCGCGAATTTATAAATTCCTGAGTGCGTGGCTTACAGAAGCTTACATTGAAGCCGATAGCCACTGTGAAGCCACTGTTAAGCCGGTTGGTTGAATTCGCGAGCGCCATGCACGGCATTACTTCGTAAGCTTCTGCAATGTTTTTAGACACAGTGTCTCGAGAATTTTCGCGCATGAGCGTCTCAAAGCCGAGCGTCAATGGCGCATACGCAAATGGCGGTATGCGCGATTTTGCCTCATAGTTGTTGTCGTGTAGCCGAACCTATTCGCAACTGATATGGCGAGCAATAGAAAGGCGTGTTCTATCCTAAACTTTGCGGCCAACGATAAGTGCTCGCGCTGTGTCTCTAAGCAGGCAGGTTGCAGCAACGCGCACTTGTTGCCCCAACAACCTCCTTCTGATAACGATTGGCGACATCCACGCGGAGCTCCGACTTCAATAATACAAACTGATGCGCCGACGTTGCGGGATCGTAGAAAAAATGGCGCATCTGCTTTCTCGGCTTCGGACAGTAATTCTATCATCAATGTAGAGCGACAATTGATAGTTGAGACAGACGGCGATGACGCTGCAACTAATCAACTCCCCGCGAAGTGGTTAACAAGGAGAGGCCGTTCAAGATCGGAAAGTTGCACAACCGATGATGGTACGCATGCACACGCTTGTTGTGAATTATCATATTAGTACGGCAGATGTTAATTGTGGACATAATGGCAACGTATGCGCTCTATAATGATGGTAATAATACGCGCGTCGTCCGTGTAGCTATGCACAAACATATGCGCACCATGCAGAGAGTGCGCATTGTGTCAGTTGTGTGCGGCGACATGACGCGGTGCTGGTGATCGGATATGCTGCAGCCCAAGCGCATACCGCCAACAACATCGCCACGACTGCCATCGACACGGCTGCAGAGGTGTTGCATGAAAGGGAGCTTTGAAGTTCAGATCGTGCTACTTTCGAAGTGACGACTACCACACCGCGCAAACGACCACTGTTGATGGTAGTTGCATCAGATGTGAATGTGGAGGTGACATCTCCACATGGCACTTCGACAACACTATCTAGTTACAAAGAAGTTGGGGAGTATATATCTCATAAACAATGCGAGGCGATCAACGAAATGCACTCCGTGTCGCACGCCGACAAACATCGTATCCGAGGTAGGTCCACGCTCATTACATGCACGCACACATATGTGTTATTAACTTTGATGCTAACTTACCACAGAGGTGACACAGGCGGAGGGCTATGGGGATGCGGCCAGCGAATTTCACATCATATAGCATGCGTATATCAGAAAGTCCGGGAGGCTGATGCCCCTGATTTATCTCCAGAGCAACGAAGGCATATGCTTGACATCTCCACGTACAATGTGCTGAGCGATCAAAGCAATCAGAGTGTTGTCACGGCATTAGGACTAGTGAAACTCTCGGCAGCAACGCATCATCAGATGCATCCGGAGAGAGTTAAAGCTAGTATATCTAGTGACAAAGCAGGGGATTATGTCGGTGCCGCATTGTTGTTTGGTACATTGGTCGAGGATACAATGGACAGCACCGGCATGTCATTCTGGAGGCACACTCACAGCATTCCAGGAGAGGGGAAGAGTAGAAACGACATGAAAAGTGGTCAGTTCAGCCAACACTTGAAGCGCATGCGTCGACGCGGGGGCGAAGGCTCCAATCACCAAACCGCAAAGGAGGTCACGGACTCTTTGGACCTCCTACCCATGAAAGGCCTTGATAATAAGGCTGTCTATGTTCCCATACACAAATTGCCCGAAAAAAAAGCAGCTTGATAGCATTCATCATCTTCAATCGAAATACAATGTCAAGGAGCGAGAGGGTGGGCCAGAATCAAATATGCTCCGATGTTGGATTTTTGGGGGCATCGGACTTGGTACTGTCGTCAAGGTGGAGATTCCAGCGGAAGCAAACCTCAAGGTAAGCTCGTGATCATGTGTGTGCTCATGTGTGCTCATGTGTGCTCATGTGTGCTCATGTGTGTAAGTGTACACATTAGTATTCACTCTGGCTTACCACCACGCATTGTGTGTAAGTGTATGCGTGTAGTTGAAGATTGCAAAATACTTAAATATGTGTGTGTGCGTGTGTGCGCGCGCGTGTGTGTGTGTGTATGGATGAATGAATATTGTTATGTGTTGCGGGCTGTGTGGCTTTAGCATAATTTCTAAATTAAGTATGCGTGTACTTGCTATGTTGTATACTTGTGTAGACTGTGATGTAGCAACTTTTCTAAATTATGTATGCTTGGATTGAGTATGTATACTTGTATAGGCTGTGATATATCACAATGTGTATACTTATACTTGGATTTACTAGGTATACTATCTTGCATATGCTGTAATATGTTGTGTCTTTAGTAGCAAATTTCCTAAATTATGTAGGCCTGGATTTAATATGTATACTTGTATAGGCTGCATGGGTGATATAGCATTTTTTTCTAAAGTAAGCATGCTTGGATTTTCTCTGTATACTATCTTGTATAGGCTGTATTATGTTGTGTGGCTTTAGCAACTTTTCTACAATAGAAGTGTGATTGGATTTGCTATGTATACTGCTTGTATATACAGCTTATATACAAGATAGTATACATAGCAAATCCAAGCATACACAATTTAGTTTATGCAACCTACTACTATACAAATGTACATAGCAAATCCGAGCATGCCTAATTTAGACAAGTTGCTAAAGCCACACAGCCTGCACACAAAGCCTGCACACACACACACCCACACACCCACACACAGCAATATGCATCCATTCATACACATGCCGCACAAGCATGTTCACACGCGCGTGCGCACGCGCACACACACACACAACACTGCACAAAAACAAAACAAGGTTGATTACTTAATTATTTTGCTGGGTTTTGATGAAGTCTAGAATCACATTGCCAACAAATATGGATAGAAAATTCTCCGGGGGCAAGTTGCCTAATAATGATGCAGTGATGTTCACAATGACAATTATGCCACAGCCTATACATGCATGCATAGCAAATCCGAGCATGCGTAATATATGAAACATGCTAAAACCACACAGGCCGCACCACACATACACACATAACAATATTTATCCATCCACGATACAAATGCATGAGCGTGGTCACACACACACACACGCACGGCACACTTTTGGAAAAAAACAATTTTCATTATGGAGTTTCATTAGTCTTCAAGAGCCTGCTGTTTTAGCGGTGCCTCTGTATTACACATTGTGATCTCTTACACACGGTGTGGCAGAGAGTATACAAATATGTATATGTATATATATATATATAGTACTATGTATATATCGGGTGTTTTTAGAGTGATATAATATGTATATATATATACTACGTATGTGTGTGTGTGTGTATGAAATGAGGGCCGAGGAGAAGCTGCATCGTCATCAACGGCGGTGCCGCAAGTTGCTGCTCGTGGTCGAGGCAAGGGGCGAGGGGGAGTTGCATCATCTACGGCTGCACAGCCACCTGTCTCCCCAGACGCCAACGGCTACTGCGGACTCGGCCGCTGCGGAACCCATGGACACCCAGGCCGACCCCAACGCAGCGACACCTGCCAGCCCAGGTGTGTGCACCCTCGCTCAGTCTGCTGACGCTGTGCAGTTCAGACACCCTAGGTGTATTGCGCTTGAAATGAGGGGTACGTGGGTGGTGGGATCGCACTGGCGCAGATGACGCAGCGACAGCTACCAGCCCCACTGGTACCGCAGAGGCGCAGCCGCGGGTGGGGCCCTCTCCCCAGACGCCAACGGCTACTGCGGACTCGGCCGCTGCGGAACCCATGGACACCCAGGCCGACCCCAACGCGGTGACACCTACCAGCCCAGGTGTGGTGAGAATGGCTGAGGCAAAGGCGGTTGCCCCGACTGGTGTTCAGCGAGGACCGTTCTACGACGCCGACAACCATCATCTGCTCACCAGGGACCACAGAGGACATATCATCGACAGCGCCTTTGACTGCAGCTTCGGATCCGTTACTGAGCCAGGCGCGTGTCAGCCAGACGCGCACTTCAACACGTTCATGAAAATCTTGAAGATGCTGCTGGGTGGAGCAAACACCAATTTACCGGGGTCGCTCTGGCACATGCTACGCCTGATTGGTGCCGAGACCGTGTGGGACTACGCAGTGCATGTGTGTCCGAAGTATCACAGAACGTTTCCAGCAGAGACCAAGAAACCAGCGCAGGAGAAATGCGGGGTTCCCATCGCGTGGGATGCGGCGGGAGTGCCGGTCGGGTGGTGCGAGGAGGAGAGATATAGTGTGACACGTACGGCGCGGGGTGAGGTGTACCGCCCGCAGGAGTACTATTTCTACTTCCCGGTGAAACGGCTAGTCAGACGCTGGATGCGCAATGCGAAGTTTGCAAAGATGCGTGCTGATACGCAGGCGAGAGCGCCTACAAACGCATGCGTCATGACCAGCCCGCACGTGGCGCGGATCAACGAGCACAGCACGGTTGGGGGCCGGCTGCTGCAGGAAACAGAAAGCACGGATCCCATGAAACCTGGAATGGTTCGGGTTGGAATGGCTGTGGAATACGGTGAGGATGACGCACGGGCGAAGAAGCACGACAAACAGTGAGTCCAGCCGACACCCAGCACTCCTACTACAACCAAGCCCCCTCCCCCCCCTCCCCTTGATGTATGTTGAATGAAATGGCTGACCTGAACAGCGCTATGGTGCAAACGATGCGTTGCACGTGAGGGTGGGGACACACCACCGGGCGTAATGGTGGGAATATGGCGCGCACGGTGCAGGGGATGGTCCACGAGGTTCGGAGCGATGCGGAGCGCGGACCTGCACCCTCGGGTACACGCCGCCACAATCTGCAACTCGAACCGTTGCGATGTGCCTTGTTACTAGAATAAGGCTAACCAGTGTAACGCATGCAGGTGGTCCCCTGCTGCTGGTCTGCTTCTGCAGTGTAGGCGTATGCAAGGTGCACTGCGTCCCGCCTTGCGTGCCGTAGGTTGTACACCTGCTAGCGTGTCTGGCTGTGAAGGCTTCCCGGTGATTGAGGAAGGGAGGACTGACGGTGCATCCATGCGGGTGTTCGCAGGATCGGGTTAGGATTGAATTTACCGGGCTCGTAATTGTGGTTCCGGGCCCTAGGCAGCACTGGAAGAACAATGACGTGATCCAAGAGCGCCTCGTGAAGGAGCTCAAGGAGTTACGCGACGGGCACGCTGACGACAAAGGCACGCCGTTCCGAGTATACGATGGTTACTTTGGCAAGTGGCATGATAAGTTCAGTGTGTTTCTGGTGCGGTGCTACTGTGACACCGTTGCGCGGAACGATCTGGGAAGGTTCGCTCCGGTGGCTGCCAGACGCAACGATTACCTGAGCCTGTGGGAGGGCACCCCCGGACCAACTGGTGGGATGTATTGCCTAGGCTATGCCAAGCCTATCGCACAAAGCTATTTACCGGACGGGGAGACGGCTTATGCCTGGGACCCGTCGGTGCTATTAACCCAGGAGGATCACGAGGAACTAGTCAAGCTAACCCAGGAGGGCGCTGATCCCATGCGGACCGGGCGCTACGGCAAGGGTCCCCTGGAGGCCCTGGAATATTTCACCGCCATGTCGGCATGGCTCCTGGGTGATCTCCGGTCGATACTTTGAATGGAAGGATGAGGGGGAACGGGACGCATACGTTTTGGACACCTCCAAGAAATGCCTCATTCCATGCGAGGCGGTGATAGCGACGGAGGTGCCCTTAATTCGGCGGGGTGCTGAATATTTCATATCGGATCGGACCCATCAGCGCCTGTTAGCGTTGGTATAGATATGGAAGTGATATAGACAAGATGTCCCCTTATCGTTTGTATTATTGATATGTAGCAATAACCTCGGATTTGATTCCAACAATGTTTTGTATGTACCATTCGGAGAATGTCCCGATACCTTTAGACTACCTCTAATGCTCACCCAAGTGCCCGAAATCTCAAAGTTGAAAAAATAGTCAATTTGGAAATTGACATTCTCAATGAGAATAACAAAAACGAATCGGTTTTCATAAATTATTGTCTACTTCACATTTATTAACGCGCATACGAAAGATTCGGAGAGACGTTTCCACCTCGGGTGGGCACCCAACTGCCCGAAATCTCAGAGTTGAAAAAATAGTCAATTTGGAATATGATATTGTCATACGAAATATGAAAAAATAAGTCATTATATATTCTTAAATCCTCATTTAAAAAATTATGCGCCTCTACATACTTAAGCTTACCAACTAATTTTGCAACCCATCATACACAAGACACTTTTATGGTCACCAAAAAACTGGGCGGACACTAATGTCTTATCTCTACTGTATCGTATGACGGTCCAGTTTTTTCAGAAAATCGATACCATTTTTTACTCAGTCGCGTAGACCTCTCGCGAGTGCCAGCCACGGGCTGTCATCCCACTATTCTCCGCACCCCTCCACCCCTCACCCCTCAGGGGACTTATAGGCATGTCTTGTGGAGTATCCGAGTAGCTCGCACGCCCTTAGCCATCAAGGGAATCACTCGACAGCCCACCTTCAGCTCACCCACCCACCACACTGATTACCCCCTCCGGACTTCTATGACTTGACCCCAGAAATTCTGCAAACTTTTTGCAGGTTTTTCTCGCCCCCCTTAGCCCCACGGCGTACAAATTATCCCAAGGGACCTACTCGACCCCTGTGCACCGAAATATGGTTATGGGCCCTACGCTACAACTCGCACAACGCACCTGAATCACTGCCCCTGGGGTTCCATCCAGAATTGGTACAACGATTAATCAAATAAATGTAAATCAAATAGGTGATAATTCAAATCCTTGTCAAACAATTCATTAGCTTCAGATTTTTTATATCAAAATGATATTGATTTTATTGATAATTCTGATGTAAATAATCAAAGAGAATTTATGAAGTTACAAACTGATGGTGATTTAAATTTAGTGAATAATGTCAATTTTTATGATTTCATTTTGAACAATCCTGCAAGTAAAGCAAAATTTTCTATAGGTTTGGATGAACTTGATAGTTCTTTTGAAATTGAATCTTTAGACCCTGCTTCTCAAACAAGATTGAAAATAGGAGACAGCGGTATCAATGAATGGTCCTTTATGCAAACAACATTGAATGTAGAACCACTCGGAAATGGTGTACTCATCAATGATGGTCCATTGATTTTAAACACCGGTGATATTACTTTGAATTCTGGAAAATTTATTGGTGACGGGTCTTTACTTCAAAATTTGCCTTCGGGAGCAAATCAAAATCTTCAATCTGTGACTGACCAAGGAAGTGTTACAACAAACAATGTTACAGGAAATTCTTTTATCGGTGACGGAAGTCGATTGACTAATTTACCGGTTCAACCTGATACATCAACATTACAAGATGTAACTACACGTGGCTCAACAACTACAACAAACGATATTTCGTTCAACGGAACCGGAAAACTTATAATAAATCAAGAAGAATGTGATGGAAATTTATTTAAAATTAAAGCAGGCACCGCGGGTAATGGATTGGTGTCTATTGGTGAATCAACTCAGAATGACGGTTTTACAAATGCAAACCGTTCGGTTTTAATAGGGAGAAATAGTGGGGCTTTTAATTGTTTGAATGATTCAATGTGCATAGGCAGCGGTGCCGGGAACAATCAATGTAATGCTTTCGTCGTAAACGTTGGGGACGACGCAGGGCAAAACTTTGCTTCCGAGAATTCAGTCAATATTGGCAAATTCGCTGGGGAATATTTGGCTGGCGAGAATTCTATTAATATTGGTGCTTTGAGCGGTCAAAATTCTTCACAAAGTGCGACGGCTATTGATAATACAATAATTCTAAACGCAAGTGGTGTTGAACTGAATGCTGGTGTAAATAATTCTTGTTATATTAGACCTATCCGAGCAAGTCCTGATGTATCTTCAGAAAGTTTACAATTATATTATGATTTAGCGTCAAATGAAGTAAGAACCGGTGCTACAAATTCGGGAAGTATTGGTAGTTTGAGCCAAGTTTTGGCTGTCGGTAATTCTGGAAATAACATTAATTTAAGCGGAGATTTGGATTGTAGTGCTATACGACTTGTAGGTAGCATAGACTGGGCATACACAACGCCAACATCATCATTGACGACCTCAGGAATTCCTTTGACAGGTTTGACAAATGCATATACGGCAACATTGCCCACAAGTCCGGTTCCTCATACAGGTGATGTATTTACTTTTGAAAATAATACCGGAGCTACAATAAATGCTGGAGATATTGTTCAATTTGACGACGACTTTACTAATGTAAATGGTGTAAAAAATTATGCAGCTTCGGCTACTCACGAACCTAATCAAAATTGCATGCCTATTGGTGTTTGTGTTCAGAATTCAAACACCGGAAATTCTTGTTTTGTTTGTACAAAAGGATTCACAACTTGCAAATCTATTGATGGAACTTATGTCAAAGGTCAAATGTTAGGTTGTTCACCGGGAGGTTCAGTTATTTCTTCACAAATTACTACAAATAATGTTGGAATTATTGGTGTATGTATGGAAAGTAAAGTTATAACAACTTCGGGTTCAGGATTATTGGTTTGGATTAAACCTGATTTTAAATTGTAATTTAATATAGACTATATTAGATGTCTTCTTTTGGAAATGATATTGTTTGTAAAAATATACAATGTGATACGGTAAATTGAAATGCTCCAACTGGGGGGTCTACTAAGTGGCAAAACCTACCCGGTGGTAATGATATAGAAAGGACACATGGTGACGTATACGTAAACAATCTATACGGCAGAGACGTTTTGAATACTTCAATTATAAACTTCCGATATTTGAAAAATATTTTAAATAATGGAACTGCACAAATTGAATTGAAGGATGGAACTGATAATAGTGTTATAATCGTTGCAGGCATTGAACTGCAAGTAAATACAACTTTCGGTTTGATAGTAAACGGTGATGCAAAAATCAATGAAAAAACAGAACTGGTCGCACCAGATAATACCACAAATATTGATTTATTTGGAAATAAAACATCAGGTGATAGTTTCATAAGTTTAAATACCGCAGGTGTAGACATACCAAATGCTTCAACGATATATTTCATAAATTTTCAAAGGAAACCTGATTCATCTACAGATAAGTTTTTTATGATTAATATGTCGGGTGATATTAATGGTTGCAAGGATATAGAATGTAATGATATAGGATGTAATAATGATATAGAATGCAATAACATCAAAATTAATGGTGGAATTGTCAACGTTGCACAATTAGGTTCCAAGACAAATTTAGAATTACAAGGGCCAAAATCTGCTAATTCAGCATTTATAGATTTGAATACATCACTGGTTGATTTAGCAGGAGTTAATTCAGTGTATGCTTTGCAGTTTAAAAAACAACCTGATATACCATCAAATGATTTTTTTAAGAATTAATATGTTAGGTGATATCCTGGGTGCTAATTTAATAGAAGCTGATATTGTTCAAACTCCTGTCGCAGATATTGATCTGTTGAAAGTAAAAGAAGAATTGAATTATGAAGGAATTTCAAGCGTAACTACGCTTTCAGCACCCGGAGATGAAAATATACGAACCATTCAATTTTCTAATGATAGTTTCATTATTTACTTTGATTTTGCTACTATAACTACTGATGGTACAAACGATATTAAGTTCAAGATAACACACGCCGATACTTCAATTCAATCAAAGATTGGTACGGAATATCTCTTGAGATGTTCAACGATAACGGTCAATACCACAAAAGCAAAAAGATTCACATTAAATTCAAGTGTAAATTACATTGAAGCTAATGACGAAGTTGAGTTAAGAATAATGGACATTTCCGGTGAACAATTTGATAACAACACTTTACGTTTTGTATTGGAATTGATACGTATACCGTACTTTTAATAATGAATTTCTTCGGGTTTTCCAGGGGACAAAAAACCTCAAAAACTTAATATATATATATATATATATGTACCTTTAAAAATCCTTACATTATGCAAAAAGACTTTCTTGTAATAAGTGAGTAAATATTGGTATATATTTGAATTATATATTTTTACTTATTGTAAATTTATTGTACATTTCTTAAAAGACTCTTTTATTTTGAAAAGACTTTTTTATAATGAGTGAATGTATCTTGATTTGTATTTGAGTAATATATTTCTACTTATTATAAATTTATACTACATTTCTCAAAAGACTCTTTTATTTTTGAAAAGACTTTTTTATAATGAGTGAATGTATATTAGAAAAGTTTTTTGTAACGAAAATTTTCCACTTAAAGAGTTAGACTTCATAAGGTAGAACAAATCATAATGACTACTACTTTCAATGATCTTCCTCTTGACATTCAAGAAAATATTTATTATATGAAAGAGCAACTTGAAATGGAGGAATTTTTACAAAAGATGAAAGAAAGAAGAATGGAAGAGGTTAAAACGATAGGGGAAAGCAAAACAAATAATAGTGGCCAAGGATTAGACGAAATTGGATGTGTATGTTGTGGATGTATTGAAGACATTTCCGATTATGGCTATGATGAAGATGGAGAGTTTGATTATTGTGAAGCTATAGATGACTTAGGGTGGAGTGTATGTTTGGGTTGTGAAGGCTATCTTTGTACCAAATGTAAAAAAGAAGATACATCAAAGGGTTGCTATTGTGAAGAATGTTTTCAAGAGGAAGATTAAAATAACTTAAGAACAATTTATAATATATATATGTAATAATATACATCATTTATATAATTTATTTAAGAACTTATTTAAATTTATTTTAGAACTTATTTAAATCTTATTTTGTTACACATTTATTTACGTAATTTATTTATCATTTATTACGTAATTATTTATTGTATATTTATTGCATATTTCCTTGTCATTTTACTTGTCATTTACTTGTCATTTACTTGTCATTTACTTGTATGACTTATATGCAACATTTTTTTGTAAAAATATTTTCA
This sequence comes from Cymbomonas tetramitiformis, assembly GCA_001247695.2. Lineage (NCBI taxonomy): Eukaryota > Viridiplantae > Chlorophyta > Pyramimonadophyceae > Pyramimonadales > Pyramimonadaceae > Cymbomonas > Cymbomonas tetramitiformis. The sequence continues at coordinate 7,715 of LGRX02026354.1, read as the reverse complement.
GTATTTCAAAATTCTTTTTTTTTTATGCCCATTACCCGCTACCCGCTACCCAATACTTTTTTTATGGCATCAAATCAAGTATAAGATTATAGGGAATGCGATATGCACTTTCAAGACATTTGACGCCGCAACTGCTTACTTTTGGTAGAGAAAGAATATAACTCAAATTGGTCTTCTAATGCGGTATTAAATGTCAATTCTATCAATTTCAGATTTGCATCGGCACCGGTTGATACACTTGATGTTACGGTAACGGCGGATCCTGCATCAGTTAATTGTGTGTTGATGGCATCGTCTATAGCGGCTAGGATTTGTGTGTCGTCTAGTGTCTTAGGAAACGGAAAGTTTTGTGGAGTAATTTCGATTGGGTACAATTTGTTGGTATTGGCAGTTTTGTCTCAAACGAAAAAGGTGTTGTTAGTTTGATTTATATCATAAAATGTTTTCTCGATGTAAAAGTCATTTACGGTAAGTTGCAATTGGTCCGTCGTCTTGTATGCAAGCGACTGGCTCGGTATATTGTATTGGCCTAAACGTGAATCCAGTAGGCTATTCTGTTCACTATTGAAAAATAACATTTTTGAAAATCTTGTGACATTCATTAGTGATATATATTATTATATGTGTACATTATTTTTAATATAAGTCTTGAGCTCGTTCTCATTCATTTGCGCATATTTGTAATAATCTTCTTGTGACTCACGTGGTCGTGCATTGGGTATCGATTTGTGTTGATACCACTCGTCAAATTTCGTGGGATTGAGCATATAGCCTTTGATTGTGTACACTAGAATGGAATCTGGAATGTGTGGGTGCAATTCCTTATGGCACATTTGGTATCAGCGTGCTGCGATTTCGCCTCTGCGCAACTCGCCCACGGGCCTTTTGAAACTTCCGTTGTGATACAGGGGGAGAGCTGCACTTCCGGCTATCTGGGCGCAATTTTAGCCTCCGTAAGTACATTTTTTTTCGTATACAACGGCCGTATCCTCTGAAAAACATCTCCAAAACTTCATATTTTTGCCCCTTAACACTGGGGGCTCAAACTGGCTCAGAAACCCAAGCATTCGTTTTCCGATCTTAAACCCGAAGTCCGTCCCAGGCCACAAACGACCGTCAGGGAGCACCCTAAAGGGTTTCCCCGGTCTACAGTAGCCAAGAAAACGATATAGCTCACCCTTCAGAGCCCCCAAAAGGCGAAAAACCGCCCAAAACAGCCAAAAATAGCCGTTTTTGACAGTTTCCAGCCTACCCCAAAACCTCTCCCAGTAGCCCCCACCACCGAAAAACCCCTCCTTAGACCCCATAGAACAGCCTAGAAACCCCTGATACCGCCCTCACGGCCATCAGCAGCGGGGAAAGCTCCACCAAAAGGCGCTTTCAGCAGTTCTAGGACGTTTCTGGCAGCCCTTCAGCACCTCCTGGTATCTTCCAGCAGCGCACTGACTGGGGCTTTTCTTGGGACCTACGGAGTACAGATACCGTCTGGGACCTCACTGGACCCCCATATTAGACCTGACACCTCCTTCTTCACTGCTGCTTGACTCTTGCCCGCGCGCCTAGGCACTCAAAAATCGTGTCGCGGAGCCCTGGCCAAATTTTGAGTTCGCCGGTGTATGGCAGTACCCCCTTCGCCAGAAGAATACAGAAGAGCGTGGTGGAAGCAAGGACCTATCAAGTGGGTATTCCCTCCAGACCCTACCTACCCACCAACAGGCGCCTTCTGGCAGAGCGGTCCTTGGAGCGGTCCTCCTTCCCCCTCTTCCTCTGACGACGAAGAGGAGAACAGCGACTGAGCGCCTGGACATAGTCACGCTGGCTATCCCACCAAGATACCACAACTGGGTGTGGGTTCAGATTGGAAACCTTCTCTTCCGCTACCCGAACTCCCAAGACCTAACAGTCTTCCCCGCGCTCCCTGGTTCATATCCAGTGCAAGGAATCGAAGAGTGGCCTTGGGTCCCCCCATCTCCCCCTGGAAGTCCCGCTCCTTCGCCTCCAGCGAGTGACATCGACGAGGACGAGACTGATTAAATAAAAAAGGCGAGCACTCACTACTTTTGCTCACCTGTGGCTATTGCCACACCCAGTCTTTGAACTCAACCAGCTCAGCAGTCAGAATGTCACAGCAGACATCAGAGGCATTTCCCAGCATGAGTGGCAGCGCAGAGCAGCTACACCACACACTGTTCTCTCCCATGACCTTCCCATCGCCCACCGCATACGCTTCCGCTCACCCCATTCCACATCCAGGCACCACCCTGCCCTACACAGCGGTGCCCCGCCCTTATACTATGCCGGATGGCACCCCCGCACAGGCTGTATGGAACGGCGTCAATTGGGTATTGCCCCAATCAGCGCCCCTCGCTGGGGGAGTATCACCAGTGCCGTTCACACTGGGAACTCATCACCCCGTGGGCGCATATCCCACACCGTTCCAACAACAGCTACAACAGCAGCAGCAGTGGCTCGCGTACCAGCAGCAGCAACAGCAGTGGCTTCAACAGCAGCCACTGGAACCGATGCAGCAGCAGTTACAGCAGCAGCAGCTACAGCAGCAACAGCAGCAGCAGCAGCAGCAGCAACAGCAACCGCAGCCGCCACAACTGCCGCAACATCGACCACAGCAGCCCCATCAGCTGGCACCAGCCACCTCCGCGCTTCATGACTCAGGCACGGATCTCTCATCGCTGCAGCACTTCATCAGCATCGGCGCCGCGGCCCTGCCGGACCCTCTGCAGGTACCCCTTGACAGCGGAGTTCAGCAGAACGTCTTGGGCGGTACCCAGCTCTTGGTGCGTCACCTTCCCGCGGTGGCGACAACCTCAGAGACTCGCCGGCGTCGGCGTTCCCGAAGGGCATCTTCGGGCCCTGCGACACATGGCAAACATCTTCCAGGCCCAAGCCACGCACCTGATCACTCTGATCCCGACTCCGGTACGGACATCAGCCGCACCAGCACGGGGACCAGAGGCAACGCTGGAGTCTGAATACTTCTCCAGCTCACCACCCGCAGCTCATCCCCACTGGGCCCAGACTGTTGACTGTTGGCTCTCAGCAGTGGAGACCCTCTCCGTGGCGGAACAGGCCATGGACATGGGGAATACCATCGCTCTCGTTAACCCGAAGCTCTATAAGGGAATGAAGGAGGATCACCTCGACTTCGACATGCCTGACTGGCCTGCAGTTGATAGCGCGAAGCCGGTAGAAGCTCCACACGAACCCCCTGACAGAGCTCCACCCCAGATAAGGATAACGAGGAGTATGTCACGCGCTGGGAAGGCCTCTGCGACCCCAGCGCCCCCGCAGTTGGCGTCACCGAAAACGCGAACGCCTACGTCACGAGCCGACGCATCGGAGGCGCCCACTGAGAAGGTGCCAGCGGGCTCGCCAACCCCGCAGCAGGCGCCCCAACAGTCAACTCCATCCCCGGTCCTTCACCCACAGAAACGGCAAGCTCCCCCAGAGGACTCACAGAATTGGCGTGTCCGAGCAGAGTACTCCTCGAAGTACGCCGAGAAATTTGGACCCTTCGATGTGGACGCCTGTTGTGACTTTGGCGGCCGCAACAGACAAGCGGATAGATTCTGGACAGACTGCCTTTCAGAGAAATGGAGGGGCCTTCGGGTTTGGTGTAACCCTCCATACAACTCCAAGCACATCACTGTGGAGGCGATCTTGAACAAGTATATCGCGGAATGGATGGCAGACCCAGAGAACACCTCAGCAGTCTTCGTCCTACCAGATCACCAGTCCAAGCTCCCCGCGTGGCGCAAACTTTTCAGAAAGGCCAATATGCAGATTGTGGAGGTCATCCCTACTCACGATGACAAGGGCGAGCCCAACCAGTTCTTCGAGAACCCAGATGGGAGAGCCTTCGACCTTCGCCGGCCTGTTCTGATAGTACACGCCCCTCCCGCCAAACCACAACCAGCACGCGTGAGGCATCCGCGAACAGCCCCCGCTGTGATAAGGACAGGTGAGGCGGCAGACTTCAGAGACGCAGCCTCCCAGCAGTCGGACTCAAAGTTCCTGCGCGCGTTGAAAGCGGAGTACACCCGAGAGGGGACACTTCGTTCACTAAGAGAGAAAGTGAAGGCGGCACCACACCAATGCCTACAGGACTTCAGGTTAGTGGGTGAAGTGGTTTGGAGAACCGCAGCAGGGAGATATCAGTTGGTGCTGGGGGAGGACTCTCCACTTCGAGAAGTAGTGATTCGCCATGCTCATGAGTCATTGTCCTCGGGTCACACTGGGCGAGACAAGACTCTGGAGAGGGTGCTGCGACGCTTCTATTGGCGTGGTGCCGCGGAAGATGTGGGCACCTGGGTTGCATCCTGCGCAGTGTGCCAATCAGTGAGGCCGCGGGGAACTTACCCGGACGGGCTGCTAAACCCTCACAGCATCCCGAACAGGCCATGGCAGGATGTCGCGGTGGACTTCGTCACCGGCCTGCCGGTATCAGAGAGAGGCAATGATGCTTTCGTGGCCTTCACCTGCAAGCTGACGAAGATGGTCCACGTTGTGCCGATGAACTTCGGCGACAGCTCCGCAGCTGTGGTGGCCAGGATCTACTTTGACTCTGTGTGGCGCTTACATGGCGCGCCTATGAAGATTGTCTCTGATCGTGACCCACGGTTTCAAGATGCTTTCTGGCAGGAACTCATGAGACTGATGGGTGTGAAAGTGGCTCGTACCACGCCGTACAACCCTCGGTCTGACGGCCAGGCGGAACACAGCAACAGGGTTATTGAGGACATGCTCAGGTCCTTTGTAGACGCCAATGTGGAGGATTGGGATTTGTTCACCACTAACGTGGAGTTCGCGATCAATGACTCCAGGAGTGAATCTACTGGCTTCACGCCATTTGAACTGGTGTTCGGGTTCTCGCCGCTGTCGCAGTTGGACCTTTTCCTGGAGGCCGCGCAGTCCACCGCCGGACGACGAACTGGGGGAGTAGGCACCGCACACGAAGTGGCTGTGAAATTTTCGTCGCAGCTGCGGGACGCCAGACAGCGGTTAGAGCTGGCTCAACAGCGACAGCGCGAACAGTTTGATCGCAGACACGGGCAGCGGGAGTATGCTGTTGGAGATCTGGTCTGGATAGAGGCGAAACACCTTACGGAGAAGGTGGTGGATCGCTCCATCTGTAGGAAACTGACCAAGCGCTGGCATGGACCAGTTCCGGTGACCGAACGCTTCTTCAGCGATGTACAGATGACCATTCCAGAGGCCGACAGAGGAGCTCCAGTAGCCTACCGCCTACGCCTCCCTCCTCACTGGCGGATTCACGACGTGTTCGCTCAACATCGCCTCAAACCGTACACCAGCGGACAAGATGCTTTTGCCGCACGCGATCACCTAGCAGTACCTGAAGAGGTGGTAGTGGACGGGCAGAAGGAAGCACACGTTGAGCGCATTCTTGCACGTCGAGTGCGGTCTGTTCGAGGAAAGGAGGTGGAAGAGTGGAAGGTTCGCTGGACTGGCTACTCCAAAGCTCACGACCAATGGAGGACGCGTGACAAACTTGAACGCGGAAGTCCACTTCAACAACTTCGTGAATTCGAGCAAGCCAGACTGCACATGGAAGCGCAAGTCCGCGACGAAGCCACTCGGCGACGCGAGCAGCGTGGCCGCCACTCCGCTCAAGCCGGAATGACACTGGCCCACCTCATTACTAATCCCTGCGATGAACTGGACCAGCTCGAACAGATGGAAGATGATATCCCCCTGCCGTGGGAACGCCAAGAGCGCGTGGAAGATGGGTCGCTGGCACTGGTGACAGAGCTGCTGGCAATACAGACAAAAACAACCCGCACGCCCAGGATTCTCGTACTTTTCAGCGGTACTGGCTCAGTAGAGAGGGAATTCCTGAATTGCTTTCCCTCCGCCACAGTAGTGACCCTCGACTCCGGGCATATCTGGCAACCCACTCATGTGTGTGACATCCTACAATGGGACTACAGACAATACCCGCCTGGATTCTTCGATGTTGTTTGGGCAAGTCCCCCCTGCAGGCAGTACAGTCAAGCGCGCACCACTGGTGGACCCCCTGACCTTCCCCAGGCTGACAAAATCGTACGACGAGCATTGCAGATCATTGACTACCTGGAGCCAAAACATTGGTTCATGGAAAACCCCAGAGGTCGCTTCCCTAACGCACTACGGCTTCGCCCTATGATGCGCCAGCTTCCCCCACCGCTGGTGTGTACCTACTGCATGTACGGTACTCAGTACATGAAACCCACCTGCATATGGACGAACTCAACACCACCCTCGCCCCTGCTACGCTGTACTACTTCAACACCGTGCGCGTGCAGATGGGCAACCGGTGCTCATCCAGAGACTGCTCAGCTTGGACCTCACCCGCAGCAGACTGGAGCAGGTCGATCTGCGAGTGTATATCCCGTGCCAACACTCCTGCTACGACAACTTTTCCGACATTTACGCCTCCGCGACACTGAAGACCCGCTTTAGATTCCAAGTGGCACCCTTCTTCTTGAAAGTGGTGCCCTGGTAGCGGCAGGCAAACTATGCTCGAAGAGGGACCAGAGAACCTAAGAACTGGAAACAGCAAGGAACCAGAAAACCTAAGAACCGGAACTTAGATGGGTACCTTAGCGGAGTGATCCCAGGAGGTAGACCACTCCTAAGGGGGGGGAGAGTTGTGCCCGGAGGCACAGCGTGAGCCGATATGCCTATGCGTCCGTATGTGTGTCATCGGGGGTAATCTGGGATTGGCACGATGACAGTGAAATTGGGCTTGAAATCACGATGAGAATGAATACCAGATGTCCGGGGTATGACAGTATGACACTATGACACTGTGACAGTATGACAGTATGACACTATAGTAGTATGACAGTACTGTGGGGGGTGTCATCGTGGAACTCAGTCAGACCCTCGAAGAATGGTCAGATTCGCATCGGGGTTGAAAAGACAATGAAATCGAATATCAGATATTAAGGTTATGACAATATGACAGTATGACGCTATGACAGTATGACAGTACAGTAGTATGACAGTACTGTGGGGCAGTCATCGTGTCAGCCTGTCGGCATAACATCTGAATCGAGAATGACGAATCGGAATTAGAAATGAGATCGGATCGGGAACCGAACGTTGAGCCGAAGTGTGACATCGGCTCTCGAGTGGTTGACCCGGGTTGACCCTGCAACCTGAGTGACGAGTGAATAAGTAGAGCACTTGAGAAGTGTTTAGCCTTCAGAACTCGGAACCGAATTATCGTTTGTACCTCAATCTGGCCCTGATCCAGTATATTATAAAAATCCGAATTGTGTACCTTTGCACGTTCAATCAAAAACATATCTCCGAGCATCTGTCGTCGTGCCCCTGGCACAGACACCTGGCTTCGGGGTACGGACTCTTCGGCTGACCGAGATGGACGTCGGGCTCTCGTCGACATCATCAAGGGGAGCGTGCCGGCAGCCCTACGCGAGAGCCACCAGCAGGAGCACGCGGCTCTTCGATATCCCGCAGGCGTTGACCCGCAGCCGATCTTGGCTTGTGAGCAACGTCTGGTGCGGGATAACCGCGCTCATGACTGGCGGCCCACCGTCGAGACCCGCAAGCTCTCGTTGTACAACCGCCTCGACCCAATCTTCTACGCGGCGGTGAAGGTGCGTTATCCGCTTGCGGGTGACCTCGGCGGGGTCACTCTCCGCTCGCTTCAGGCTCTCGTCGTGGCCATCTTC